>PVJL010007183.1:0-81558 GCA_004026885.1 Lyroderma lyra
GGGAGAAAGGGGAGGGGGTGGGAGAGGAGGGGGGGAAGCTAAATATAAGGTGATGGAAAGAGAAGTCACATTAGGTGGTGAACTTATTATACATCAAGTTGACAATGCACTGTAGAATTGTATGCCTGAAACCTATGTAATCCTTGCTAACAGATGTCACCCCAATAAGTCTAACAATAAAAATGAATTAAAAAAATTTTTTAGGTTGTTTTTTTTCTCTGCGTGTATATATATATATATATATATATATATATATATATATATATATATATATATATATATATGTATGTGAGGCATACATGTATGTATTCAATTTTATTTTTGTTTCAAAAAATGAAATTGCACTTTTTAAACATTTTATTTATTTACTTATTTTTAAATTACATTTTACCTACAATATTATAATGGTTTCAGGTGTACAGCGCAGTGATGAGTCATTTATATAACTTAGTAAATCCTCATTTCAATATATCTGGTTCCCCTCTTATGCCATACATACTTATTACAACATTGTTGACAACATGCCCTATGCTGCATTTTACATCTCTGTGACTATTCTGTGACTATGAATTTGTACTTCTTGATTTCTTCCCTTTATTTTCCCACCCCTCCAGCTTTCCTCCCATGACCCCAACAAATCTAGTATTCATCTGACACCAAAGTTACTGCAACCTTATTGACTATATCCCCATGTTATACTCTATATCTCCTTAATTTTTGCCTTATAACAATCAAACTGAACTCCATCCCTTTCCTTTATTTTAACCACTCTCCCATCCCTCTTCTCATCTTAAACAACTCCCTGTAACATTCCTTGTAATACTGGTTTCATGGTGATGAACTCCTTTAGCTTTTTCTTTTCTAAGAAGCTCTTTACTATCCTTCAATTTTGAATGCTAGCCTTGCTAGATAAATTATTCTTGGTTGTAAATCCTTGGTTTTCATCACGTTGAATATTTTTTGCCAATCCCTCTGGCTTGTAAAGTTTCTGGTGAGAAACTAGCCAAGAGACAAGTGAGTGTCCATTTATAAGTTACTACTTGCATTTCTCATGCTGTTTTTAGAATTTTCTCTTTTTATTTAACTTTTCCCATTTTAATTATGACATGTCTTGGTGTGCTCCTGTTTGGGATCATCTTGTTTGGGACTCTCTGTGCTTTCTGGGCTTGTATGTCTATTTCCTTCTCCAGGTTAGGAAAATTTTCAGTCATTAACTTCTTCAAATAATTTTTTGATCCCTTGCTTTTCCTCTGCCCCTTCTTGTAGGCCTATGATGTGAATGTTTTTATGCTTAATATTGTCCTAGAGGAATCTCAAACCATTTCCTTTTTTTTTTTTTTTTGGATTCTTGTTTTTATTTGTTCTGATTGGGTGTTTTCTGCTGCCTTTTCTTGCAAATCACTGCTTTGCACTTTTACTTCATCTAGTTTGGTGACTTATTCCACTCTTTATTTCAGTTAATGTAATCATTGTCTCTGGCTCTTGGTAATGGTTTGTATGTATTCCTTTATGCTTGCTAACTCTCTCTTGACGTTATTAAGTTCCCTAAGCATATTCATAATCATGGCTTTAAGCCCTATTTTTGATAGGTCATCTGTCCCCATCTCTTTTACTTTTTTGTCTGTTGTTCAGATTTATTTTGAGCTTCCTTTCTCTGGTTTCTCATTCAGCACCCTTTCTGGAAATTTGCTGCTGCAGTTTCTTTGGTGTTCACTGTTGATACTCGGCAGGCAGAAGTCTGTGGGAGAGGAGCATTCATGGTTTTGTTTTCTTCCTGGGACTGTGAGGGTCATGCAGGTAGTTTGGGCATAAATATGCCTTTCTGTTCTTGGTTTGCCCCAAGGACTCTTCCCTGTGCCTTGAGGTCAACTCTCCTGTATGCTGGTCTTTCAGACTGTGCTAATTGTGGGCCAAGAAACAAGGGCGCAGCCTCCTCTCCTTCTCTTTCCCAGCCAGAGCAGTTGTGGAACTGGAGTAAAGTGGAGCCACTGCATCTTGCAGACCAGTCTGCATCTCCCGGGGCCAAATTGAGGTCTGGTTGCAGTATCTCATGCTCCCATTTCTGGGCTTCCTTTCCTCTGTCCCACAGATGGAGTGAGGTCTGGAACACCCTCCCGCCACCTTTTTCCTTTTCCCTCCCACTGCAGTAGAGTTCCAAGCAGAGACCCATTCACAGCCTGAATCTCTGTATTTCCCATTTTATTTCTCTTTCAGTTAACCCTCTGCTCACTTGCAGGTACCTTAATTCGATGCATGGGCTCTTAGCTGTGATGATGCGTTGTGTAGAGAGTCTTTAGTTGAGTTATAGATGTTTTATTAGTTGCAATCTCCAGAGGACTGTTTCAGAGGTCCTGCTCACACTGCCATTTTGTTGCTCCCAGAATTGCATTGTATTTTACACTGCTTTTTTTTTTCACTGAGTGGACAAATTTGTATAGACATTTTTCAACAACAACATCATTTTTTGAGTTTCAGGTGTTACATTGCCCCACTTTTAAAAAAATATTTTTATTAAAATATAAGTAACATACAGTATTATATTAGTTTCAGATGTATACTAATTATTCAACATTTATATACCTAAAGAAGTGATCACCATGGTAAGTCCAGCAACCATCTGATACTGTACCATGCTATCACAATCTTATTGATTATATTCCCAATGCTCTACAGTACATCCCCATGACTTATTTGTTTTACACACCTAGAAATTTGAACCTCTTATTCCCCTTCACCTTTCCCCCACTTTAAAAAATTTTCAATTACAGTTGACATTCAATATTATTTTATATTAATTTCAGTTGTGCAACATAGTGTTTAGACATTTATATAATTTAAGAAGTAATGTCTCTAACTAGTCTGGTACTTACCTGACACTACATGTACATAGTTATTATATTACCATATTATTGACCATATTCCCTGTGCTTTACTTTACTTTCCCATGACTGTTTTGTAACTACCAATTTTTATGTCTTAATTCCTTTACCTTTTTCACCCTCCCTTCAAACCCTCTTCCTGTTTATCACCCTGATAAATCTTGTACCCATCTGACACCATACACAGTTATCA
This sequence comes from Lyroderma lyra, assembly GCA_004026885.1. Lineage (NCBI taxonomy): Eukaryota > Metazoa > Chordata > Mammalia > Chiroptera > Megadermatidae > Lyroderma > Lyroderma lyra. The sequence continues at coordinate 3,073 of PVJL010007183.1, forward strand.
CAATATTATTGACTATATTCCTTATCCCACACCCTATATCCCCATGATTACTTTGTAACAACCAACTTGTACTTCTTACTCCCATACCCTTTTTCATCCACCTCCTCACCCACCTCACATTAGGCAACCATCAAAATATTCTTTGTATCTATGAGTTTGTTTCTGTTTTGTTTATTTTGTTGTTTAGATTCCATATATAAGCAAAATCACATTGCATCTGTCTTTCTCTGCCTGACATACTCCACTCAGCATAATACCTCTGGGTCTATCCATACTGCCACAGATGGCAAAAACCCATCCCCTTCCATGGCCAAGCAATACTCCTTTTAACTATTCACCCTCCACAGACACCCAAGCTGTCTCCACATCTCAGTTATTGCAAGCAATATTGCAATGAACATATGGATGCACACATTCCATCTAAGTAGCATTCTGAGTTTCTTCAGATAAATATCCAGAGGTAGGATTCCTGGGTCCTTCTTTGTCTCCTGTTACAGCCTTTGTTTTAAAGTCTATTTTGTCTGGTATAAGTATGCTACTCTAGCTTTTTTCTTGTTTCCATTTGCATGAAATATCTTTTTCCATCCCTTTACCTTCAGTCTCTGTGTGTCTTTTGATCTGAAGTAAGTCTCTTGTAGGCAGCATATTTAAGGGTCTTGTTTTCTTACTTATTTAGTCACCCTACCTTTTGATTGGAGCCTTTAATCCACTTATGTTTAAGTAATTGTTGATAGGTATGCAGTTATTATATTTTTATTATTTGTACACACACACACACACACACACACTCTCTCTCTCTCTCTCTCTCTCTCTCTCTCTCTCTCTCTCTCATTCATTTTAAAGAAGACCCTTTAATATTCTTTGTAATACTGGTTTGATGGTGATGAACTTTTTAAATATTTTCTTACTGGGAAACTCTTTATCTGTCCTTTGATTCTAAATGATAGCTTTCCTGGGTAGAGTAATCTTGGTTATAAGTCTTTGCTTTTCATCACTTTGAATATTTCATGCCAATCCCTTCTGGCTGCAGTTTCTGTTGAAAAATCAGTTGACAGATTTATGAAAACTCTTATAGGTAACTGCTTCTCTCTTGCTGTTTAATCTTTGGCATTTTAATTATGTGTCTTGGTGTGGGCTTCTCTGGGTTTGTCTTGTTTGGGACTCTGTGTTTCCTGAGGTTGAATGTCTATTTCCTTCGTGAGGTTAGGGAAGTTTGCCAGCATTATTTCTTTAAATAAGTTTTCAATTCCTTGCTTTCTCTCTTCTTCTGGTACCACTATATGTGAATGTTGATATGCTTGATGTTGTCCCTAGAAGCCCCTTAAAACTATCTTGATTTTTTTAAATTCTTTTTTTTTTTTTTTTCTGTTCTGATTGGGTCTTTTCTGCTGCCTTACCTTCTAAATTTTTTATTAAATCTTCTGCTTCACCTAATCCACTATTGATTCTCTCTCATATATTCTTCATTTCAGTTATTGTAATCTTTATTTCTGACCGATTCTTTTTATGTTCTCTACCTCCACTTTTATGTTTCATATCTCTGTTGATGTTCCCGCTGAGATCACTCGGCAGCCTTATAACCAGTTTTGAACGCTTGTCTGATAGATTTCTTGTCTCCATTATTTTAGTTCTTTCTCTGGAGGTTTGTTCTGTTTTGTTTGGGAAATGTTTCTTTGCGCCCCCATTTTGGCTGCCTCCCTGTGTTTGTTTCCATGTATTAGGTAGGGCTGCTACATCTCCTGGTCTTCTAGAGTAGCCTTATATAGTAGGTGTCATGTGGGGCTTAGTAGCACAGTCTCCCTGGACACCTGAGCAAGATGCTCCGGGTATGTTTCTTGTGTGGACTGTTTATGCCCTCCTGTGGTAGTTGAAGCTTGATGGCTGTTTGCTTGTCAATGGGAGGAATTGACTCTTGGGCTGACTGTGAGGACTGGCTGTGACTACAGTGGAGGAGCTGTTGTGTAGGGGCTGACTTTACGGAGCAGAATTTGCTTTAGCAGGGCTCTGGTGCCTGCCCAGTCTTCCACTGGGGTGTGTTGTCTTTTGATGTGGCTGGGTGATGTTCTGGCTTGGTCTGTAGCTGACCGTCAGGTGTGCCAGCACTAGAGCCTCCTGGGAGGGGCCCCACCATAGGCAAAGTTTAGCCAAAGTTAGTGCTCTGCCTAGGGTCACTTGGCATGAGCCACAAAGAAATCTGCAGATGGACACCACCCGCACTAGGCTTGGTGGTGCCATGACCAGCTAAGCCATGAATTGAGGCTGGCTGGAGCTAGTGCCCAGCTTAGAGCTGTTTGGTCAGAGGTACAGGACACATTGAAGGCAGATGCTGTTTGTATGACATTCGTGAACCTTTAAAGGATTTCAGGAAAGTTTGTAGCATGAGCCAAGACAGGCTATTTGTATGGAAAAGCCCCTGGAAGCAGCTTGGGTGAAACTGAAAGTTGGGTGAGGTAGAGTCTCAAGAAATCACTAGGGTGAGGTGAATGGTATTAGCTAGGTTGATGGAAATTCAGATATGGTGACCACCTGTGTTCACAAGCCCAAAGACAGGAGGAATCAATAAAGAAACAATAAATTCTGTTAGTGCCTCCATTGGGAGAAAGCTGCTCTCACCAGCCCCCTCACCAAAGCCAGACAACTCAGTTACCCGCCCCCCTCCCGCATGTCCCTGACTCCCTTTGAGCTACTGTCTCAGGGCTGGAGCTCAGATCAAGTGAGTCCATCAGTAAGTCCATGAGTGGGTCCTTTAAGAGGAATGCCTGGTACTCCAGCAGCTCTTTGTTTCACTGAGACACAATCTCTGCTCATTTTCACAGCCAGAAGTTATAGGGAATTCTCTTCCCAGCACTAGAACCCTAGGCTGGGGTACCTGGTGTGGGGCTGGACCCCTCACTCACCTCGAGGGGACCTCCACAGCTGAGATATCCTACCCAATTTTTAGCTGCCACATGTGACAGTGGGATCAGCCCATTCCATGTCTTACCCCTCCTACCAGTCTCCAGGTGACTTTTTCTGTATATTCTTAGTTGGAGGACTTCAGTTCAGCCAGATTTCAGGCAATTCTCAATAATGGATGTTCTGTAATTTAGTTGTAATTCTGATGTAGTCATGAGAGAAGGCAAGCACAGCATTTACCTACCCTGTCATCTTGACCAGACTCATAACATATTTCTACAGATGGTTTGCCCTATGTCATCCACAGAAAATATTCCTTACATTTTGCTCTTCCACTCCAACTGCCATTTCTCCAATGAGGAAATATTGTTCACTTTAAAGCATAAGTACTCCATAGTCTTTTACTTCTGTCCTCCCTGTATCTCTATCCCATTGGCCAAGTGACTCTGATACATCTGGGAGTCATTCAGATGCCACAGCTTCTAAGTGGGATGCTGGCAGACAGAGTAAATGGGCAAACCATGAGCTATCACCTTACTAAGACTCTTCACTATTGCTTTCTGAGTCCCATCCAACTTCAGTCTCATTCTATTCTGGCAGCTTACTTAATATTCAGGTAAACTACTGGAGGCTGTATGTGAATAGTATTTGAGTAAAAAATTGAATAGACTTTTTAAACTTATATGGAAACTCAACATAGTCCAAACTGATTGAAAAAAAGAAATATCTCTACACATCCTTTAATCCAAGTTCTTCTTGATGTCTCAGCACAGAAACATAAATGTCACCCCAGACTCACCCCCTTCCTTTATGTTTATTATCTGGTTGTCACCATTTCCTACTAATTCTGTCCTTCTTTCTGTGTCCACTACTCTACCTTTGGTGCAGAACTTTGCCTCCTGTCTGACAATATAATAAGTCACCAACTGCTCTCAGTGCTTCTAATCTCACCTTTCCCATCTGGTATCCGCAGGCCTGCCAGAGCAGTTGCTTAAGATGAAAGCTAAGACCTTTCCTTGAAAGCCCTTTATTTTCCCAACTGCTAAAGACTGAATGTTTGTGTCCCCACCTCAAATTCATATGTTGAAACCCTATCCCCTAATATGATGATGACATTAGGATGTGGGGCCTTTGGATGGTGATTAGAATTAGATGAGGTCATGAGGGGAGAGCCTTCATGAATGGTGTTAGTGACTTTATAAGTCAGGAGAAAACTTGCTTCCTCTCTCTGCTCACTGCCTCTGTAAGAATAAAATGAGAAGTTGGCAGTATGCAACCCAAAAGAGGGCTTTCATTGGATCATAACCATGGTGGTAACCTGATCTAGGACTTGCAGCCTCAAGAACTCTGAGAAATAAATTTCTGTTGTTTATAAGCCACCCAGTCTGTGGGACTTTATTATAGCAGTCCAAACTGACTAAGACACTTATTAAAGAAAAACATATATCCAAGTTCTTTACAAGGCCTTCTACAACTTAGTTCCAGCCTGCTTCTCCAAAATCACTTTCAGGTCACCTCCTCCACCATATAACTTTAGGTTTCTGACTTTCCAAAAAAATTGAAAATATGCAGGGTACACAGGACTGTTAGCTACTTCTAAGTTAGCAATCCTGTTTTCCTTGACTGCAATTAGTTTCTCCCTATTATCCACAGGTGGAACCTTTCAAAGCTTTTAAGACTTGGGTATCTTATGCTCTATGAAAAGTTTCCTGACACTATCAGTTAGACTTTTTGCATATAACAAAGTTATATGCAAATTATAATTTTATTTATATTTAAATAAAATTTATAAATGTAAATTTATAAATAAAATTTATAAATGTATATTAACTTATAACAATTTATAATTTATTATATAAAAATGAAATAAAATTTATAATTTATAATTACAGTAAAATGAAAATTTAATAAAATTCAGTGTAGAGTTTGTGAGTTTTGACTAACATAGTCATATAACTACCAAAATCAAGATACAGAGAAGTTCTATCCCCCTCTCCAAAATTACCTGTGTCTCCTTGTAGTCAACCCCTAACTTAACTCCAGCAATCACTGATAGTTTTGCCTTTTCTGAATGCCATATAAATGAAATCATACAATATGTAGTCTTGAGTCTGTCTTCAACTTAACACAGTGCACTTTTCATCTATGTTCCTGCATACATCATTAATTTCTTTTTTATTACTGAGTAGTAGTTCATTGTATGCATGTACTGGTTTGTTTATCCATTTGGCAATTGCAAAGCATTTCTGATGCTTCCAGTTCAAATGAATTAATAATTCAAAAGCATTCAATTATGAATAAAGCTGGTATAGATAGTCATGTACTTGTTTTTGTGTAAACACAGCTCTCTTTTAACTTGGATATGACTTTGCTTGGTCATATGGTAAGTGTAGGTTTCATTTTATTAGAAATTGCCAAACTGTCTTTTGAAGTGTACCTATACTGTTTTCCATTCTCCTCACCAATGTATGAGAATCCTAGTTGTTCTGCATTCTCAGCAGCACCCAGTATTATCAAGTTTTTCTCCTCTTTTTATTTTCGCCACTATAATAGATGTGCTGTGATATCTCATTGAGGTTTCTATTTACATTTCCATAATGATTAGTGATGTTAATCATTGTTTCATATGCTTATTTGTCATCTATATGTCTTCATTGGTGAAGTATCTGTTCAAATCTTTTGCCACTTTTTATTGGGTTGCTTGTTTCCTTAATATTGAGTTGTTAGAGTTTTTTATGTAATTTTTATATACTTAGTCAGATACGCAATTTTCAAAAAACTTCTACTAGTCTGCAGCTTATCTTTTCATCTGCTTAAGAATGTCTTTTGAGGAGAAAAAGTTCTCAATTTTCCAGAAGTCCAATTAACAAAAAAAAATTTTTAATAGATAATTCTTTTGGTTAACCCAAGGTCACAAATATTTTCTTCCATGTTGCCATTTAGAAGTTTTATAGTTGAAGGTTTACAGTTTTAGTTACAGTTTATGTTCTGATTTGAATTAATTCTTATATATGGTGTAAGGTATGAATCAAGTTCTTTTCTTTTCTTTTTTCAAGCATAGAGACAGCTTCCAAAATGTGTTTTCATTCCACAGGCTGTATCAGTTGCCTAGAACTACACAGGTGTATGCCAGGCCTATATTTAAATATACCCAGACTTCAAACCCAGCTCACGTACCATCTCCTCTGGAAGCCATCAGCTTCTTTTCTTTTTTGCATATGATATATCCAATTGTTCCAACACCATTTATTGAGAAAGACTGTCTTTTTCCATTGAAATGCATTTGTATCTTTGTAGACACTGCCTTGATTCTTGTAATTTTACAGTAAAATTTGAAATCAACTACTGTGAATCCTCCAACTTTTTTTTTCTTTTCCAAAAATTCTAGCAACTGATTTTACATATAAATTTTAGAATCAGTTTGCCAGTTTCTACAAAATAAAATTCCTGCCAGGATTCTGAATAGAGTTATTAATACATCAGTGGTGTCCAACATTTGGGCTTCCCTGGGTCACACTGGAAGAAGAATTGTCTTGGCCTACACAAAAAATACACTAACACTAACAATCAATAGCTGATGAGCTAAAAGAAAAGGAAAAGTTGCAAAAAAAATGTCATAATGTCTTAAGAATTTGTGTTGGGCCACAGGTTAGAAATGATTACAGTGAATTTATATATCATTTTGATAGAAAACTGACATTTTAAAAATAATGAATCTTCCAATCCACGGGCATGGTACATATCCCCATTTATTTAGGTTTGCTTTGATTGTTTTCATTCTATCATTAGTGTATGGGTCATCTGCATATTTTGTTAGATTTGTACCTAAGTATTTTATGATTTTTAGTGCTGTTGTAAAAAAATATTATTTTTTACTTTCCATTTGCAGTTGTTAATTTTAAGTATACAGACAAACAATTGATTTTTGTATACTGACTTGGTATCTTGCAACCTTGCTGAAGTCACTTATTACTTCTAGCAGCTTTTTTGGTAGATTTCATTAGTTTCTTCATAGACCGTGGAGTCAGACATAAGGAGATGGTTTTACTTCTTCCTTTCCAATATGTATGTTTTATTCATTTTTGTGCCTGATTGCACCGGAAAGGATCTCCAGTATAGTTATAAATAGGAGTTGTGAGAGTGGACATTCTTGTCTACTTTCCAATATTAGGAGGACAACATTAGGTCTTTCACCATGAAGAATGATGTCAGCTATAGTTTTTTATTTTGTAGATACTCTTTATCAGGATGTGGATCTTTCCTTTCATTCTTATTTTGCCAAGATTTTTAAACCATAAACGGCCTGATTTTGCCAAATTCCTTTCCTGATTCTATTGAGATAATGACACTTTTTTTTCTTCTTAAAATCTGTTGATATATTGATGCCTTTCATTCCTAGGTTAAACCTCACTTGGTCATAATGTACTATCCTTTTTATATATTGTTGATTATAATTGCTAAAACGTTATTGAGAATGTTTGCATTTCTGTTCATGAGAGTTACGGGTCTGCAATTCTCTTTCTTTGTGATGTGAAATAATTTTCAGAATATTTGATTTTATAAAAGTACTGCTCTTTATAATGCCTGTGTAAAACATAATATAACTATTAATTCCTTTAAAGAGCTGCATTTTCTTTAAGGTACTAATTATAATTGATAGGATACATGCTATTACAATAGATTTCTCTTATCCAATACAATTAAGATTACTGATAAGTTTTGTGCTTTACAGATGGACAAGATGCTACCAGCACATTTTTTCTGGTTTCCATTATGTTTTTAAAAATTATTTATTTTTTTTCAGTTACAGTTGATATTCAACATTAATTTATATTAGTTCAGGTGTACAACATAGCAGCCAGACGTACGTGTGTGTGTGTGTGTGTGTGTGTGTGTGTGTGTATACACACACACACACACACACACACACACATATATATATATATACACACACACTCTCATGTACACTTTATGCAATTTGTATTTCTTAATCCCTTTAGCTTTTTCACTCACCACCCCAACTCCTCTCTACTATGGCAACCAGCAGTTTGTTTTCTGTATCTGTAAGTCTGTTTCCATTTTGTTTGATGGTTTATTTTGTTCTTTAGATTCCACATATAAGTGAGATCATATGGTATTTGACTTTCTCAATCTGACTTATCTAACTTAGCATAATACCCTCTAGGTCCATCCATGTTGTTGCAAATAGTAAGATTTCATTCCTTTTTTAATGGCTGAGTGAAATTCCACTTTACATATGTACCACATTTTCATTATCTAATTGTCTATTGATGGGCATTTGGTTTGCTTCCCTTTCATGACTATTGTAAATAGTGCTGCAATGAACACAGGGGTACATATTTTTTGAGGTACTAATTTGAATTTATTTCTTTAAATGCCAAAAGTAGAATTGCTGAGTCATTAGGTAGTTCTATTTCCAATTTTTGAGAAACTTCCAAATGCTTTTCCATAGTGGATGCACCAAAATGCCATCTCATCAACAGTGTACAAGGGTTCCCATTTCTCCTTGTTGATTTATTGATAACTGCCATTCTGACAGGTGTAAGGTGATAGCTCATGATTTTAATTTGCATTTCTCTGATGATTAGTGACATTGAGCACCTTTTCATATGTCTGTTGGCCATCCATATGTCCTCTTTGGAGAAATGTTTATTCAAATCCTCTGCCTATTTTTAATTTGTGTGTGTGTGTGTGTGTGTGAGTTGTATGAATTCTTTATGAATTTTGGATATTAAACCCTTATCAGGTGAATCATTGGTGAGTATCTTCGCCCACCCAGTAGGCAATCTTTTTGTTTTGTTGATGATTTCCTTTGCTGTGCAAAAAGTTTTTACTTTAATATAGTCTCATTTACTTTTTCTTTTGTTGCCCTTGTCTGAGGAGATAGATCAGAAGAAAAAAAAATCACTAAGAGCAATGTCAGAGACTTTACTGTCTATATTTTCTTCTAGAAGTTTTATGGCTTGGGGTAGTGTATTTAAGTCCTTAACCCATTTAAAGTTTATTATATGGTGTAAGAACATGGTCCAGTTTCTTTTTATTGCATGTATATGTCCAGTTATCCCAATACCATTTATTGAATAGACTGCCTTACCCCACTGTATGTTCTTGCTTCCTGTATCATAGATTAAATGATGATATAGGCATGGGTTTATTTCTGGGTTTTGTTCAATTACATTAATCTATGTGTCTGTTTTTATACCAGTACCATGCTGTTTTGATTACTGAAGCCTTATAGTATAGTTTGATATCAGTAACATGATAACACCAACTTTGCTCTTCTTTCTCAGGACTGTTGTGGTCTTTTGTGGTTCCATATAAATCTAAGGTTATTTGTTCCAGTTCTAAAAAAAAATGCCACTAGTATTTAGATAGGGATTGCATTGAATCTATTAATTGCTTTAGTTAGTAGGGACATTTTAATTATGTTAATTCTGCCTAACCATGTGCATGGTATATGCTCCCATTTATTTGTGTCTACTTCAAAATCTTTCTTCAGTGTCTTATAGTTTTCCAAAAACATGTGTTTTAACTCCTTTGTTAAATTTATTTCTAGATATTTAATTTTTTCAAAACAATTGGAAATGGAATTGTTTTCTCAATTTATATTTTTGACACTTCATTATTGGTGTACAAAAGTGCAACCTGATTCCTGAATATTCATTTTGTATTCTGCTACTTTGCTAAAATCATTTATCAGTTCGAATATAGTTTTTTAGTGGAATCTTTGGAGTTCACTATATACAGAATTATATAATCTGCAAATGAAAGTTTTACATCTCCCATTCCAACTTGCATACCTTTTATTTCTTTTACTTGTCTGATTGCTGTGGCTAAGACTTCAAATACTACGCTGAGTAAAAGTGGTAAAAGGAGACATCCTTGTCTTATACCTGCTTTTAAGGAGAACAATTTTAGCTTTTCTCCATTGAGTATGATATTTGCTGTGGGTTTGCCACATATGGCTTTTATTGTGTTCAGATATGTTGAGATACCTTCCCTCTATTCCAACTCTGCTGGGAGTTTTTTTTTTTTTATCATAAATGGATGCTTGATTTTGTCAAATGCTTTTCATGCATCTATTAATATAATCATATGACCTTTTTCCTTTAATTTTGTTTATGTTGTATATTACATTAATTGATTTGCACATACTGAACTAACCTTGCATCACAGGAATAATTCCCATTTCATTATGGTGTAGGTAGGATCTTTTAAATTTTTTTCTTTTCTCGTTATTGTTAAATTTATTGGGGTGACATTGGTTAGTAAAAATTACATAGGTTCCAGGTGTGCAATTCTACAATACATCATCTGTGTATTGTATTATGTGTTCATCACCCAGAGTCCATTCTCTTTCCATCACCATATATTTGAGACTCCATTCCTTCTCTCCCAGTCCCCTCCCTGCATACCCTCACATAATAACTATTAAACTATTGATGGTGTCCATGAATTTTTCTTTGTTGCCTTCAGTTTTGTTGCAAAAATGAGTGAAATCATATGATTTTAATTTTTTTTTATGTCTGGATTATTATGCTTTGCATGATGGTCTCAAAACCCATCCATGTTGTCATAAATGGGCCTATTTAGTCTTTTCTTATGGATGAGTTACATTCCATTGTGCATATGTACCACAGTTTCTCTCGCCAGTCATCTATCAAAGGACCCTTAGGCTGTTTCCATAATTTGGCCACTGTGAATAGTGCTGCAATGAACATTTGGGGTATATATATCTTTGTGGACTAAGGTTTCCAAAATTTTTTGGTAGACACCCAGAAGTGGGATTGCTGGGTGATATGGTAACTCTATTCTAAATTTTCTGAAGACCTTCCATACTGTCCTCCATAATGGTTTTGCCAGTTTGCATTCCCACCAGCAGTGTGAGAGAGTTTCTTTTTCTCCATATCCTCTCCAGCACTTGTTATTCCTTGTCTTGTTGATAATAGCCATTTTCTCAGATGTGTGAGGTGGTATCTCATTGAAGTTTTGATCTACATTTCCCTGATAGCTAGTGAAGTTGAGCATTTTTTCATATGCCTGCTGGTCATTTGTATATCTTCCTGGTAGAAGTGTCTGTTTAGGTCCTCTGCTCTGTTTTTAACCTGGGGTTTGGTTTTTTTTTTTTTTTAATTGTTGAGCTGTACAAGTTCCTTATACATTTTAGACATTAGCCCCTTATCAGAGACATTATTTGCAGATATTTTCTCCCATTTAGTTGGCTGTCTCTTTGCTTTGTTGATGGTTTCTTTGGTTGTGCAGAAGGTTTTCAGTTTGATATAGTCCCATTCATTTATTTTGCTTTTACTTCCCTTGTCTTTGAGGTCAGGTTCATGAAGTCCTTCATGAGCCCAAGGTCTATATAAGTTTAGTAGCAATGTTTTCTTCTCTGCAGTTTATTGTTTTAGGTCTTACATGAAGATCTTTAATTTTGGTATATGGTGGCAGTTCACAGTTCAGATTCATTCTTTTGCATGTGGTTTTCCAATTTTCCAAGCACCACTTAACTAAGAGGCTTTCTTTTCCCAACTGTATGTTTTTCACTCCTTTGTCAAAAATTATCTGTCCATATATTTGTGGGTTTATTTCTGGGTTTTTGATTCTGTTCCATTGGTCAGTGTGTTGGTTTTTCTGACAATATCAAGCTGCCTTGATTATTGATGCTTTGTAGTATAGATTGAAATTGGGGAGTGTGATGCCTCCATCTTTATTCATTTTTTGTAGGATTGCTTTGACGATTTGGGGTCTTTCATGGTTCCATAAGAATCTGATGATTCTTTTAGCTATTTCTTAAAAGACTGCCTGTGGGATTTTGATGGGAATTGCATTAAATCTGTATATTGCTTTGGGTAATATAGCCATTTTAACTATGTTGATTCTTCCAATCCATGAGCACTGAATATCTTTCCATTTCTTTGTGTCCTCTTCAATTCCTTTTAGTAGTGTCATATAGTTTTCTATATATAAGTCCTTCATGTTCTTTGTTATGTTTATTCCTAGATATTTTATTCTTTCTGTTGAGATTGCAAAAGATATTGTCTCATTTCTTTTACTGAAATTTCATTGCTTGTATATAGACATGTAATTGATTTCTGTACATTGATTTTTATATCCTGCAACTTTACTTTGTTTATTACTTCTAAAAGTTTTTTGGTGAAATCCTTAGAATTTCCTATATAAAGGATAATGTCATCTGCAAAAAGTGACAGTTTAACTTCTTGTCTCTCAATTTGGCTTCCTTTTATTCCTTTCTTTTGCCTGATTGCTCTGGCTAGAATGTCCAGTACTTTACTGAGTAGCAGTGGAGATGGGACATTTTTGTCTTGTTCCTAATTTTAGAAGAATTGGCTTAAGTTTTTCCCCATTCAGTATACATTAGCTGAGGGTTTGTCATAAACAACCTTTATTATGTTGAGGCACTTTCCTTCTGTACCCATTTTATTAAGTGTTTTGATCATAAATGCATGTTGTATCTTGTCAAATGCTTTCTCTGCATCAATGGATATGATCATATGCTTTTATTTTTTAGTTTATTCATGTGGCATATCACATTACTGATTTGAGTGTGTTGAACCATCTTTGTGTTCATGGGATGAATCTTTTCAATGCATTTTCGTATTCTATTTGGTAATATTTTATTTAGGATTTTTGCATCTGTGTTTATCAGAGATACTGGTCTATAGTTTTCTTTTTTGTGTGTTATCCTTAACAGGCTTTGGTATTAGGGCTATGTTATCCTTGTGGAAAGAGTTGGGAAGTAGTGCCTCTTCCTCAATTTTTTGGAAGAGTTTTTAGAGGAGAACAGGCATTATTTCCTACTTGAATGCTTGATAAAACTCATTGGTGAGATCATGTGGTCCTGGGCTCTTGCCTTTGGTGAGGTTTTGAATGATTGTTCCAATTTTCTTACTTTTGATTGGTCTATTTAGATTGTCCAGGCCTTCTTGGTTCAGGCTAGGTAGACTATATGTTTCTAGAAACTTGTTCATTTCTTCAAGATTATTAAATTTGGTGGCATATAGTCCTTCATAATATTTTCATATACTCCTTTGTATTTCTGTGGTATCGGTGCCAATTTCTCCAATTTTATTTGTAATTTTTGTTATTCGTGTTTTTTCTCTTTGCCCCTTGATGAGCCTAGCCAGGGGTTTGTCAATCTTATTGATGTTTTCAAAGAACCAGCTCTTTATTGTATTAATTTTCTCTATTATTTCTCTTCTGTATTTCATTTACTTTTGTTCTAATTTTTATGATTTCCTTCCTTCTGCTGACTTTGGGCTTTTTTTTGTTCTTCTTTTTCTAGTTCTTTTAGAAGGCTTTTAGGTGGTTTATTTGTGCCTTTTCTTGTTTCTTGAGATAGGCCTGTAATGGTATAAATTTCCCTCTTAGTACTGCTTTCACAGCATCCCAATTATTTTGATAATATTTTATATTCATTGTCATTTGTTTCTATGAATTTTTAAATTTCTTTTATTGCTCTTTTGATCCAGTCATTTTAAAATAACATGTTACTTAATCTCCATGTATATGTGGTTTTGTCTGCTATTTTTGAGCAGTTCATCTCCAATTTCAAGGCTTGGTAATCTGAGAATTGCTTTGTATGATTTCCATTTTCTTGAATTTGGTAAGGCTAGTTTTGTGTCCCAGCATATGGTCTATCCTTGAGAATGTCCCATGTGCACTAGAATAGAATATATAGTTTTGTGTTGTAGGATGGAGTGTCCTGTTAATGTCAATTATGTACAATTATTATAATGTATCCTTTAAAGCTGATATTTCCTTATTTATTTTCTGTTTGGATAATCTGTCCATGATGTCAATGGGGTGTTTAGGTCCTTTACTATAGTTGTGTTTTTGTCGCTTTCATCTTTTAGATCTTGAAGTAGTTGATTTAAAATATTTGGTGCTTCCTGGTTGGGGGCATATGTTGATGAGTGTCATTATCTGCTTGTTGGTGTACTGTCCCTTTTATAATTATGAAATGTCCATTTTTGTCTCATTACCATTTTTATCTTGAAGTTTGTTTCATCATACACAAGTGTGCCTACTCCTGCTTTTCTCTGAATGCCATGTGCTTGAAGTATTGCTTTCTAGTCTTTCATTCTGAGTCTGTGTTTGTCCTTGTGCCTTAGGTGTGTCTCTTGGAGACAACATATAGATGGGTTTTGTTTTTCAATCCCATCAGCTACTCTATGCCTTTTTTTTTTTTTTGTGAGTTCAGTCCATGATGATTGATATATGAAGATTTCCTATGGCCACTGTGTCTTCTGGTTTTGGGTTGTTTGGAGTCTCGGTTTTTTCTTTGCTTTATTTCTCACTGTCTGTGTTTTTAATTTGATGGTGTTCTAGGATTTTTCCTTCTGATTTTTTGTTGTTGTTGTGTGTGTTTTTGTGTTGGTTCTGGGTTTCATTATTTTTTGTTGTTTTTTTGTTTGTTTGTTTGTTTGAGTAGTTACCATGAGGCTTATGAAAAGTTTCATGTATGTAGTGGCTCCTTTTCTTAGGCATACTTTTAATTTCTAATCTCTTTTGGGAATTTAGACCTTTACTCTTCTCCTTTTATGTTTCTGTTGTCCCAACTTTTTGCCATTTATTTAGGCTTTTTGTTTCAGGTCCAGTAGTCTCCTTTAGTATTTCCTGGATTGCCGGCCTTGTGTTGGTGAATTCCCTCAGTTTCTGTATGTCTGAAAGGGTCTTTTATTCTTCCCTTCATATTTAAAGGATAAGTTTGCTAGATAGAATATTCTTGGCTGGTAATTACTCTCTTAGTATTTTCAATATATGATTCCACTCTCTCCTGACTTGAACCATATCTGCTGCGAAGTCTGATGACAGCCTTTGAAGGTTATAATTGTTTTTACCTAAATGCCTTGAGAATTCTTTCTTTGTCTTTGATTTTTGACATCTTCAGTATAATGTGCCTTGGAGAAGGTCTAGTAGGATTCAGGTAGCTAGGGGTCCTGTTTTCTTCCTGAATTTGGGGTTTCGGTTTTTCTCACAGGGTTGGAAAGTTCTCATCTACTATTTGTTTGATTAAGCTCTCATTAGAATTTTGTTCTGTTCCATCTGGTATTCCTATTATCCTAATGTTCTTTCTAATGGAGTCAGACAGTTCTTATAGAGATCTTTCTTTTTTGTGGGGTGGGGGTGGGGGGTGGGATTCTCCAAACTCTGTCTGTTTCACTCCGTTCAATTTCCATGTTTCTATCTTTGATGTTGCTAATTCTTTCCTCTAGCTGGTCGGCTTTGCTTCCTATACTAGTTAGTTCATGTTTGTTTGTTTTTTTTCTCTTATTGCACTGTTTATCTCCCCAATTTCTATTTAATTCTTTTATATAGTTTCTATTTCTTTGTTAACTTGTTCAGAGATTGCCTTTTGTTCAGAGATTTCCTTTCTTAGATCACTTATCTTGGTCTGAGTACTCAGCCAGCATTCTCTGAACTCTCTGAGTAATTTTAGTACTGCAGTCTTGAATTCTGTCTTTTAGGTCACATATTTCCATATCTGTAAATTCCTTTTTTGGAGAATTTCCATTTTCTCTGAGATGCGTTGTTCTCAAGGGAGTTCTTTGTAGTTGATGTATTTCTCTGTGGGAGCATAAGGGCTTTTCTCCCCTGGTGGTCTTTCCTTCACTTCACAGTAGGTGTTGCTGCATCTCCTTACCATATTTTCTTTTGATTGTTAGATTTAGTTACTCTCAGAGCTTTCCTGGAGGGGGGACTTTTCTCTTTGAATTAGTTGCCTTGGTTTCTAATTTGCCTGGGCTTTCTCTTTGGGGAAATGTGGTGGGGGATGATATTCTCTGCCTCTGAGATCTGTACAGGCAGAGGCTGCTGTGACTTTGTTTTACAATTTCCCTCCGTCCCCCTGCTGTTTCTCTCCATGGAGGGGGGAGCTGGTTTGTTGGGAGGACTCAGAGCTTGTTTGTGGCACAGGGTAATGGCAGTTTGGGGGAGAGCACAAGGAAACAGCCATGCGTTATGTTCACAGTTTCTGCCTAGTACGTGAGGAGCACTCAGGGCCTGAGCAGATGCACTCTGCAATATAAGCCCACTCCTTTGTCAGGGGAGTGGAGCTGTGCTTAACATGCTTAACATTGCAATACAAGCCTGACCCTCTGTCAAAAGTGCACAGAAGTTCAGGTGGCTGCGCGCCACCAAGGAAGCTTGGCTTTCCATCAGGAGTGCACTGCAGCCGGAAGAATGGGTGCCACAGAGCACGCTCGGCCCTCCGTCAAGAGTGCACTGGAGTGGGGGGGGGGGGGATGAGGCCTCCACTGTCTGTTCCTCTGCATGCCTGGGATCATGCTGTGCTTTAGCATGTTCCCCTGGACTCCTCTCCAGTCCTTCTGCCAGCCCCAGGCTTTCACAGTCCCTTTTCCGCATTGCTCCCTCCCCTTTTCTCCAGTTCACATTCATTTCTCAGACCTTTAGAAGTACTCTTGCAGTGGGTGGATCACTCAGCTGAGGCTGTGTCATTTGGGGATTCCTTTGTCAGATTTTGGCAATTCAGTTTGTAACTTCCAGGAAAGTTTCAGGGATGTCCTCTCATGCCACCACCTTAATCCTTTGTGCATGATATTTTTTAATGTATTGCTGAATTTGGTTTATTTTGTTGAGGATTTTTGCGCCTATGTTCATCAGGGATATTGGCACACAATTTTCTGTTATTGTAATCTCTGTTTGGTTTTGGAATCAGGGTAATGGTGGACTTGTTAAATGTGCTGGGGAGAGGACCTCTTGAATTTTTTGGAATACTTTAATGTGTTAATTCTTTGGATGTTTGGTAAAATTCACCTGTGAAACAATCTGGTCCAGGACTTATGTTTTTCGGGAGTTTTTAAATTAATGATTCATTTCATTAGTAGTAATTGAAATTTTCAAATTTTCTTTCTTCATGATTCAGTCTTGGAAGATGGTATGTTTATAGGAACTTATCTATTTCTTTCAGGTTGTCCAATTTGTTGGCATATAACTGTTTGTAGTATTTGCTTATAATCCTTTGTATTTCTTTGGTGTGCATTGTCCCTTCTCTTTCATTTCTAATTTTATTTGGGTTCTCTTTTATTCTTGATGAGTCTAGTTACAGGTCTGCCAATTTTGTTTACCTTTTCAAAAAAAACCAGCTCTTGTTTTTATTGATCTTTTGTATTGGCTTGTTTGTTTGTTTTAGTACTACTTCATTTATTTCTGCTCTGATCTTTAGTATTTCCTTACTTCTACTCATTTTGGGCTTTGCTTGCTATTCTTTTTCTAGTTCCTTTATGTATAAGTTTAGATTGTTTATGTGAGAATTTTCTTGTTTCTTGAATTAGACCTGCATTGCTCTGAATTTCCACCTTAAAACTGTTTTCATTGTGTCCCATAGATTTGGGGTCATTATGTTTTCATTTTTCATTTGTTTCAAGGTATCTTTTGATTTCTTATTTGATCTCATTATTCACCCATTCATTATTTATTATAATAGCATGTTATTTAGCCTCCATGTGTTTGTGTGTTTTTCAATTTCTTGTAATACCATTGTGATCAAAGAAGATGCTTGATATAATTCCAAACTTCTTAAATTTATTGAGCCTTGTTTTGTGGCCTAGTATGTGGTCTATCTTAGAAAATATCCTCTGTGCACTTGAAAAGAATCATATATTCGGCTGCTTTGGGATGACATGCTCTAAAAATATCAAATCCTTATTATCTAATGTATCATTTGTGGCTACTGTTTCCTTGTTGATTTTTCTGTCCAGTGGTGTCAATGAGGTGTTAAAGTCCCAAACTATAATTGCATTACTTTTGATCTCTCCCTTTATGTTAGCCAGTATTTGCTTTATATATTTAGGTGCTCCTATGTTGGGAGCATGAGTATTTATAAGAGTTATATATTCTTGTAGCAATGGTCCCTTTATCATTATATAATGTCCCTCTTTTTCTCTCAGGTTTGGTGTTTTAAGGTTTATTTTGTGTGATATATGTATTGTTATCTCAGCTTTTCTTTTTCCATTTCCATTCACATAAAATATCTTTTTGCATCTCTTTACTTTCAGCTTGTGTGTGTCCTTCAATGTGAACTGGGTCTCTTGTAGCCAGCATATGTGTATGTGTGTGTGTGTGTGTGTGTGTGTGTGTGTGTGTATTTGTGTGTGTGTGTGTGTGTTTGTCTTAATTTTTAACATTCAGCTTCCCTATGTATTTTGATTGGAGCACATAATCCACTTACATTTAAAGTGATTATTGATAGATATATAATTATTGCCATTATATTTTTCATCTTTATGTCCCACCCCACCTCCTTTTTCTTCTTAAAGAAATCCCTTTCTTGTAATACTGATTTGGTGGTGATGAACTCCTTTAGCTTCTTCTTGTCTAAGAAGTTCTTCATCTCCCTTTTATTATAAATAATAGGCTTGCTGGGTAGAGTTGTCTTGATTGCAGGTCCCTGCTTTTAATCAATTTGAAAATTTCATGCCAATCCTTCTGGCATGCAAAGCTTCTGTTGAGAAATCAGCTGACAATTTCATGAGAGCGCCCTTGTAAGTAATTAGTTGCCTTTCTTTTACTGATTTTAGGATTCTCCTTTGGCTTTAACCTTTGCGATTTTAATTATAATGTGTCTTGGTTCGGGCCTGTTTGGGTTCATCTTGTTTGAATGTCTCGGCTTGTATGTCTATTTCCTTCCTCAGGCTGGGAAAGTTTTCCATATTATTTCTTCAAATAGATTCTCTATTCTTTTCTTTCTTTCTTCTCCTTCTGGCACCGCTATAATGCAGATGTTGTTATGCTTGATGTTGTCCCAGAGGTCTTGTAAACTATTCTCATGTTTTAAAATCCTTTTTCTTTTTGCTGTTCTGATTTGATGTTTTCTGCTACCTTGTCTTCCAAATTGCTAATTCAGTCCTCTGCTTCATGTAGTTTGCTGATGATTCCTTGTAGTGCATTCTTCAATTATTGTATTTTTCATCTCTAACTGGTTGTTTTTAATGGTTCCTATATCCTTTTTTATGCTTATCTCTGTTTATGTTCTCACTGAGTTCATCTATTATTCCCCTAGGTTAATTGAGCATCCTCATAACCACTGTTTTGAACTCTGTATCTGGTAGGTTGCTTTCTTCCATTTTATTTAGTTCTTTATCTAGAGTTTTCTCCTTTTTTTTTACATTTGAGATATATTTCTTTGTTTCCTCATTTTTGGTGCCTCTCTGTGTTTATTTCTATGTATAAGGTAGATATGCTACGTTTCCCAGTTTTGGCTAGTTGGCCTTATGTAGTAGGTGCTTTGTGGGGCCCAATGGTACAGTCTCCCTGGTCATCTGCACCAGGTGCTCCAGGAATGTCCCATGTGTGAATTATGTGTGCCCTCCTGTTATATTTGAGCCTTGATTGCATTGGCACATCAGTGAGTAAGTTTGGCCCTCCTGGGCTGACTGGCTGTGGGATTTGGTCAGGTTCACAACTTGTGAATTTCTGTGCAGGGGGGCTTATCCCATGGAGCAGGTATTGCCTCAGTGGGCTCTGGTGCTTGCTGAGGCCCACCTTTGGATGTGCCACTTATGGGGCTAATTGAGTGCTGCTTTGCTGTGGTTTGAAACTAACCTCCATGTATGTTGGTTTTTATCTCAGGGGAGAGAGAGCTCCAGTGCAGGCTCAGGTCAGCCACTGCCTGTGATTGGTTGGGGACTACCAGATAGGAGCTACAAATAAATCTGTAGTTGATTGCTGCCTCTGCTAGACCAGAAGGTGCATGAAGGAGGTCATGCCATGAACTGAGGATGGCTGCCATAAGTACCTGGCTTGATATAACTTGGCAATAAGCCCAAAATGCCCTGAAGACTGCTGCTGTCAGCTTGACGCAGCCATTGATAGAGCTGTGTGCAGTATGCGAGTTGAGTGAGGTGGGGTCTTGGGGTTCCAAAATGAAACAAGTGGTATTTACTAGGTTAGATTCTGATTTGGTACCACTGCTGAGCCTGGAGCTACTCAGCAAAAGTCAGAGTAACACTGAGGCCTGTGGAGCCCTGAGATTGTCCAAGAAAAAGAGCAAAGGGGCTAGCTGCTTACAGAAAACTGCCTCCAACATTGCATGAGTTGGGTGTGGCAGGATCCCAGGGAGTCACCAGGGTGGAGCCAGCACAGCTCACCACAGCAATTCAAATTCAAGGTTATGACACCTCACCAAGTAGATTGTACAGTGCAGCCAAAGGAAGCACATGGTGGCAATATCACAAACTTAAATGTCAGATTTTGGGTATGATGAGAGCTCTTATGGTCATTCCAGAAAAAGTGTTCCAAAACTGCTTTGAAGGGTGGACTAGGTGCTGGTGTCGGTGCATAGCTTCCCAAGGGGTGTACTTCAAAGGAAACCATAACGATATTCAGCAATGAGGTATGTAGCATTTTTTTCTAGGATGAGTTCACAAAATCAATGGTATGACTTCAAACACATACACAGTCTGACAAGTTAGTGAACTCATCCTAGAGAAAGTGCTATATACCTCAGTACTGAATACCAATATGGTCACCTTTAAAGTACTCCCCTTGGGGAAACTATGCACCAACACCAGTCCCTAGTCCACACTTCAAAGCAATTTTATAACTCTTTCTGAAATGGCCATCAGAGCTGTTGTTATATTAACCTGATGTCCTGAATGTCATCAAAATGTCTTCCTTTCAATATTTCCTTGTTTGGGGATAAAGAAAAAATTCACTGAGGGTCAGATCAGGTGAACAGGGAGGGTGTTCCAATATAGTTATTTGTGTAGTGGCTAAAAACTTCCTCACAATCAGTGCCATGTGAGCTGATACATTTTCACAATGCAAGAGCCATGAGTTGTTGGCAAAAAGGTCAGGTCCTTTTCATCTAACTTCTTCACCCAGCCTTTTCAGCACTTCCAAATAATAAACTTGGTTGACTACCCAGGTGGTACTAATTCATAATGAACAATCCCTCTGATATAAAAAAAATGGTTAGCAACATCATTTTGATTCTTAAATTGGACAGACAAAACTTCTTTGGTTGTGGAGAATTGGCTGACTTCCATTGTGACCTTTGATGCTTTGTTTCAGGGTTGTATTGGTACACCATGTTCCATTACCACTGATAACACAATCCAAAACATCATCTTCCCTCTCCAAAAAGTCTTGGTATACTTCGACTCTTCTTTGCTTTTGTTCATTGATGAGCTCCTTGGGAACCATTTTTGCACACACTTTTCTCATGCCAGATCTTCAGTTAAGATTTTCTAACCATTCCTCTATCGATATTTACTTGGTCTGGTATGCTTCTCACAGTCAGCCAATGATTTTTAGTACACAATTCAACGAATTTTTGCAATACTTTTGTCAGTTTTGCTCATTACTGGCCACCCCGACCTTGCTTCATCAGTGACACTTTCTCTTCCCTCAGAATAATGTTTAATCCATTTGTGCACTGCTGGTTTCTTCATGGTATTATCCCCATAAACTTGGACTGACATGTCCCAGATTTCACTTCTCCTCTTGCCAAGTTTAACAAGAAATTTAATGTTTGTTTGTTGCTCTAATTCAATCTAACATTCTTGTGACGGCATACAAAAACATGCAACAACAATAATGAATGCTGGAGTTCCCTGGTGGTGTAGTGGCTAGGCTTTGGCACTCTCAACGCTGCGGCCTGAGTTCAATTCCCAGCCAGGGAACTACCCAAAAAAATAAACAATAATGAATGCTACTCAGCAAGACACTGCCACATGTCGACATAAACACAGCTGTGAGATGTATACCAAGGTACGAAACCCCACTGAGTTGTTTGTACAGTGCTGCCAACATAAGCAAATGGTGGTAAGTCCGTGAACTTAATTGTCAGACATCATTTACACACACACACATACATACACACACACACACTGTCTAGGAAAAATTCAGCGATAAATGCCTCTACTTTTTATATTACATGGCTTGATACTTTCTGAACAGCCCTACTATATATGAGGGTTGCCAAGAAAAGTTCAGCCATTGTTGATATAATAAGAACAGCTACATGACTGGATACTTCTGGACAATGCTCGTAGACACACACGCGCGCGCGCACACACACATACACACACACACAATACACACAGGTTGCTTATATTTTTTTGAGTTTAGGTAGTTTGAGTCTTTTAAGGAATATGTCCATTTCACCGAAATTGTTGAACTCCTAGCCATAAAAGTATTCATAATATGATTTTATTATCCTTTTAATATTGGTAGATACTGTAGTGATATCCTTTCTCTTACTTTGATTATTGGAAATATATGTCTTCTCTTTTTTCCTAAGCTGTATGGCTAGACGTTTATCAATTCTAATTATCTCAAAAACAATAGCTTTTTATTTTATTGATTTTTTTCAATTTTTTTTCTGTTTCTTATTGCATTAATTTCTGGTCTTGTCTTTATTACTTCACATTTTCTGCTTATTTGGGGTTTAATAAGCTTTATTTTTTTAATTTCTGAGGGTGGAAGTTTAAGTTGTTGATTTGAAACTTTCTTTTTGAAACTAGGTATTTAGTGATATAAATTTTTCTGTAAGTGATGGCAATGGTTTAGCTGCATCCCACAAATTGTATAATGTCATGCTTTCATTTTCAGTTAACAATACTGTCTAATTTTCCTTTTGATTAATCCTCTGGCCAATACATTATTCATAAATGTGTTATTTAGATTCCAAATGTTTAGGGATTTTCCAGATATTTTTCTATTAAGAATTTCTCATTTAAATCCATTGTAGTCAGACAACATTATTTAAATGATTTGAATACTTAGAATTTGTTTACATTTTTAAAAACATGTTTTATCATCCAGATATGGTCTATCTTGGTAAATCTTTCAGGCACACTTTAAAAGAATGTATATTCTACTGTTGCTAGGTGGACTATTCCATAACCTTGTCAATCAATTCCATAAGTTGATGGATAAGGTTGCTCAAGTCTTCTAGAACTTTATTGATTTTCTGTCTACTTTTTTATCAGTTATTGAGGATTAATAACATTTCTGAATATAATTTTAGATTTGTGCATTTCTGTTTAGTTCTATCAGTTTTTGACTCATGTATTTTGAAGCTGTTATTAGGTAATACATACTTAGAATGGTTACATCTTCTTGACCCCTTTATCATTCTAAGATGATCATTTTTATTTTTGATAGTATTCTTCACTCTGAAATTTATTTTGTCTGATATTAATAATTCATTTCCAGCTTTCATTGATTAATGTTAGCTATAGAACATTCTTTTTCCAATGCTATGTGTATTTTTATATCTAAAGTGAATTTCTTTCTTTCTTTTTTTTTTTTTTTTAGGGAACTCAGGAGAGGGAAGTGCAGGGGAGCTGCTCACATGAGGTCTATAAGCAGGTCTGTCCTAGGAAAGCTCCCTCTGCTGCTTGTTCCCATGGACTGCCCAAAACTATGGGAAGCCTCTCTGTTAGAGCATGAGTGACTAGACTAGCCTGCTGACACCCTTCCTGAGTCCTTCCCTCAGTTCTTGTTACTCCAAACTTTAAAGTGAATTTCTTGTAAGCAGCATATAGTCAGGTCTTGGTTTTTTAATTCAAACTAACAATCTCTGCCTTTTAGTGAAGTTTTCAGACAATTTATACTGTAATTATTGATACGGTTTGGTTTCAATCCACCACTATGTTGTTTGTTTTTTATTTGTCCAATATGTTCTTTCTCTCTTTTTCTGACTTCTTTTAGATGAACAGAGAGAGTACTTCATACTATTTCATCCTATCTCATTTGTTGGCTATTAGTTGTAACTTTTTTAGTGATTATTTTGAAGATTTTATATTATATATATTTTACTTATCACAGTCTACATTAAAGTAATATTATACCATTTCACATATAAGAACCTTGCAACAATATACTTCTATCTCTTCTCTGGCAAACTCTGTATTATTGTTGTTACACAATTTACTTCTATATTTGTTATAAACCCTTCAAGGTATACCAGTCAGGATTCGGTCTGGAAAAATAAATTACTCTATGTGTCCTAAGTATAGAGTTTTAATACAGGGAATTGAAGGTTTAGATAAACCATTGCACCCACTGAGGAGCTAAAGCCAGAGAATCCAACACTGACTGTCTCTCTTCGGTAGTAAAGCAAGTGATCCTCAAGAGCTTGCCTGGAAGCCAAGATGTCTGGAAAGAATCTGCATCCTCTGTAATCCTGCAGCTTAGGAAAAAGTGATTCACAGAAACTTGACTGCCTGCTGTGGCTAACCCACACACCAGCCTTGGTTCACACCAGCCTTGACTTTCACATCTGATGGCAACTGTGTCCTGTAAATAACAGTCTCTCTTTCTTCAGACTTCCAAGTCTCCTGAGAGTACCTCTAACCAGCCAACTTAACACATAAATAGAAACCCTATGAAATGTAATTCAAGGCTTCTCTTCTTTGAGTCATGGGATAGAACGGGAAGGCGTGGTCACAATGCCCAACGGATAATAGGCAATCCAGGCCAGTTAGTACCTTCTGGGGAAAGTCTAGTTTTTGTTTGCTCGTTTGTTTTTTTATAGTGTCTGTACCAAACAGCAGTAAGACAGCCATTAGAGAAATCTGTATAGCCAAAACACAAATTCCTGATCAAATATTTGTTTCTTCTTTAACCAAGAAAAAGAAACAAGCAATCTCCTTATTAAATATTTATAGCATTTCTAAAATTAACTACTGAATTATCATATTCCAAATAATAACCAGGAACACAAACTTCTTACTAGCTTTGTAAGTGCTACAAGGTTAAGAAATAGCTCCATTTTTGTAATAAGCCAAGTTGACTTTTTAAAGTTTCATCAGTTAATGATACACACAAACTTCTATACCAAACCTTGCTTGTATAGTGTCAGACTGAAGGATGAAGTCCTTTAGAATCTGGTTTAGTCATTTCATGGTAAAACTAACAACACACAGGGACAAGATATGGGTAAAAATACTGCTGTCTTAACAGTTGAATTCCTCTTTGGAAAAGAACTTTATTTTTGAGGAAAATCACTTGCTAGACCATTTTACCAGTGCCTCTTCATTTATGTGAGGCCTCTTTAAAGTATGTTCTGAAAGAAACTGCAAATCAAAGAGATGAGGATTTCCTGTTTCCCATTCCACGTGAAAGGAGCTCGGAAGTTGCCACTTCCTCCCAACAAGTTAAAAGCTAAATGGACTGAAAAAATCAACAACTCTTCTAGGGTCCTTTAGAGAGGTGAAGATACAAAGTAAACTGATTTCCCTAAGATTGGAGAGATGAAAGAAGCTAATGCAGAGAGTAACAACTTACCAGAGCAGAGACTCATGAGTGGAAACCATCACAGGAACCACTGCTATGGTAGGAAAACCTGAATTGTAATGGATGAATTACTGGCAGTTCAGAGTGGAAAACTCAGAGAGTTAAAAACTCCAAGGGACCTAGTCATAGGGAGAAGCCCTGAATTTTGAGAGATGTACCTCTAGGAGATTGACCAGGTTCCCACAGTGAGTACTGGAGAAATTTCCCCTTGTTCTTCTGGCAGGAAAGGGGAAAAAATCTGTTTTGAAATACACCAGTGCACTCTGTTTTTAAGAAGGCCTGCCTTCAGGGGGAACCAGTTAATCAGAGTCTAACCTGCTGGAGTATTAGCAGAACTTAAATATCTCAGAGTAGAAAAATACCAAATGCCAGTGCACTCTAGAATTCCACTTGGAAGACTAGAAATGCCCAACTCTTGCCCACTCTAGCCATACTTTCTCACACAAGAGGGGAGACAAAAACTGAGACACACTTGTGAAGCTCATAGTCTATATGCAGTCTTATTAAAAGACTGAGACCTAAAAATTGGACTATGGAATGATTTCCCTACCCCCACAACTCATCACCACATTACTAAAGGCCTATTTACAGTACTTCCTTTGATGTGGTATATCATATCTATCAAGAAAATATAATATTTTATAAGACAAACAATAACAAGAGGCAAAAAATACAACTTAAAGAGAGAGAGCAAGCATCAAGATCAGACATGGCAGGGATTTTGGAATTACCAGTCTGGGAATTTAAAACAACCATAATTAGTATACTAAGGGCTCTAATGGGTAGAAAGTATGCATGAACAAATGGGCAATGTAAGCAGAGATGAAAATCCTAAGAATATCCCAATAAGAAATGCTACAAATCAAAAACATGTAACAAAAATAAAGAAAACATTTATTAATAGACTGAATGCAGATAAGAATAGCTAAGCCCAAGGATATCTCAATAGTAAAGTCCAAAACTGAAAGGCAAAAAGAACAAAGACTGAAAAAAAAAAGAGAGAAAAGAATATCCTAGGACTGTAGTTGTAGTTACAACTACAAAAGTTGTAACATATGGATAATGGGGATACCAGACAAAAAAGACAGAAAAAGACAGAAAAAAATATTGAAACAATAATGACTGAGAATATCACCAGATTAATGTCAGCTATCAAACCACAGATCCAGAAAGTTGAGAGAACAGCAAACAGGATACATGTTCTCCACCTCCAATGACATATTAAACATATCATTTTCAAATTACAAAAAATCAAAGATAAAGGAAAACATCCTGAATGAAGTCAGAGGAAAAAAAAACACCTACATAAGAATAAAGATAAAAATTATATCCTATTTCTCAGAAACCATGTGAACAAGAAGAAAATGAAGTGAAATATTTAATGGGTTGAGAGGAAAAAACTACCAACCTATAATTCAGTAACCTGTGAGACTATCCTTCAAAAGTAAAGGAGAAATAAATAGTTCTCAGACAAAAATTTGAGACAGTAACTTGAGAGAATTTAATGCCAGTAGACCTACCTTGTAAGAAATGTTAAAATAATTTTATTAGAGAGGAGGAAAATAATATAAGTCAGAAACTCTGATTTATAAAAAGGAAGAGCATCAAAGAAGAATTAAGTGAAGGTAAAATAAAAACTTGATTTTTTAATTCTTAATTGACCTAACAATGTGTTCAAAATAATATAACAACAAAGTATGCAATTATGTGTGTTTATGTGTATGTCTTAGAATTATTAATATTTTAGATATGCTTATATACATATAAGTAAAATGAATGAGAGCAATCATACAAAAGGCAAGAGAAAGAAATAGGATTATTTTGTTATTTTATGATACTCACATTACCTGTAAAGTAGTTATTTGAAAGTAGATTGAACTAGCTGTAAATGTATATTGCGAACTCCAGGGCAACCACTAACAAAAGTGAAAAGAGATAAGTATAATTGAAAACTAATAAGAAAAGAGAGAGAAAATGTAAACATACAAAATGCTCAGTTAAAATCACAAAATGCAGAATAACAGTGGCAGGCAGAAAAACAGTGAGCGACAGAAACAGAAATAAAAACTGGGCAACAGAGAAGAGTGACAAATAATAATCCAACTATAAGAATAATCACTTTAATCATTAATAACTTAAATGCATCAATTAAAAGAAATTGTCCGAGTGGATCAAAAAATAAGACTCAACTGTATGTTGTCTATAAGAAACCCACTTTAAATATAAAGCACATATGGATTAAAAGTAAATGGATGGAGATAAATATACCATGCTAACACTAATCAAAAGAAAGCAGAAGTAGCTATATGAATTTCAAAAAGTGTATTACATAATCATAACAGGGTCCAAAAAGATATAATAATTTCTAACATGTATGCACTTAACAACAGAGCATAAAACTACATAAGTTAAAAACCCAATAGAACTGCAAAGAGAAGTAGATAAACCTAATATCATAGCTGGAGACTTAAACACCTCTCTACCAGAAATGAACAGATCCGATAGGCAGAAAATTAGTAAGAACATAGTTGAACTCAATACCATCATCAAGTAACTGGATATAATTGACATCTCTAGGTTACTTCATCCAAAAACAGCAGAAAATGCATTCTTCTCAAGCACACATGGAACATTTACCAAGACAGACCACTTTCTGGAGCATAAACTATACCATAATATATTTAAAAGAAAAGAAACATACATCTGCTCTGAGACCACAATGGAATTAAGTTTGAAATCACTAACAGAAAGATAACTGGAAAATCCCAAAAATATAAGAAGATTAAACAGACAACAGAGACGGCCAAACTACTCTAGTAGTGGCTAAAACTTTGGGGTGGGGGTGGAAACCAGCAGAAAGCAGAGGAAAGGGGAAAGTACATGCAGGTTATGAGGTAACTGAAGTGTGCAGATAAAGGAGCCAGTTAGGCATGTGCGGTACAGGAGTAGACAATGGATTTCTAGAAACTAGGATGTCTAAATATCCATATTGAGTTGTCTGCTGTGCTATGCTGTCTTGAATCTTTGGTGAAATGCCACTATATACACAGCCCTGAAGGGGTACTATTTTAAGGACGAAGGAACAGGAGCAGTTTCAAGACAGCAGAAAATATATACAAGAGAGAATAAAGTAACTCAAAAACTAATTCAGGGCCAAATCATAGTCACAGAGTGAGATTGCTCCCCTTCTTGGATGCAGAGAAGCTAGTGTTTGGAGCTCCAGACCTGATAATAGAATCTAGAGAAAGTTAGGATTGACTGAACATGCTTTGTCAATTTAGAAAAAAAATATTATTCTGAGATTAAAAGGGTAGAAGAAAATGTAAAATCATTGCAGAACTTCAAGGTGTGAAGCATGAGGGCAGGTGCCAGACTACCACTCTGGGAGGAAGACCAAACTAACATTTTTCATTCACTGTTTATAAGGATCAGAAAGTTTAACAACACATTGGTTGGCACTGGAGAACAGGCATATCTATATATTGCTGGAGGGAGAGAAAAATAGGCAAACTTTGTGGAGAGCAACTTGGAAATGTTTATCATGCAAACAGTCTTTGCTCCAAAAGTGGATTTCTCAGAACATATGCTATAGAGCTACACAGTGAAATGATTTAGGATTATTGTAACCTGTGTTATAACAGCAAAAGATAAAAAATAATGAGTATGTTGTTAATATTAGGTTGGTTATATAAATTATGGTACCCCTAAATGGAATATTATATAGCTATAAAAAATAAAAAGGGAGTTTTTTATGTATTGGAAGGTATGATATCCAAGATAAACTGTTGAGTGAGAAAAGCAAAATACAGATCACTGTAAGCTGTGTGCTATAATTTTGTGTAAAGAAAGGAGAGGGGAAGCTAAAGAAAAAATTATTTGTTGTATATGCTAGAGTCTCTTTGAAAGAATAGCCATGAAAACAGTAACACTGGTTGCCTGGGAGCATGAGAGGACTGGGAGAAAAGAGGATTTCTCAGGGTAAATGCCTTTTTCTAAATCCTTTAAAATTTTGAATCATGTTGAGTATCTTAGCTATCTAAAATACAAACACTCAAAATAGATAAAAATATCAAAGGGATGCTCTGAGCGGTTAAAAACTCTACAGCTTGTACAGCCTTTGGCTCACTCCCATTTCCCTTCCTGGAAATCCCTCTATAGTGCCTGGCATTTTCTGCTGTCCCAACACTGATTGTACCCTGTCCAGTACCCCAAAATCATCTGACTCCTCACACCTCTGGGCTACAGGTGCCACCTCTACTCACCTTTTCAAGTCCAAGTGTATTCTGGTTTTCATTACCACCCCTCTCTACTTTACCAAAGGTCACCTAAGACCTTGTTGCTAACCTCAAAGACTTTTACTCAGCTGCATTCTCCTGGACCTCAGACATATTTGAAATTTAATTGGATCTTTTTAAAATTCACTCCTTCTTTGTCTTCTCACCACATACTGAGTTTTTCTTTTAACACTTCACCACTTCTCCATTCTGCCCTCTAGATGTGCATATTCCCTGAAGCTCAATCCTTGTCCCTCCATTCTTTTCTCTTCTTGGGGGATTAGGGAAGACCTTATTATTAGTTTCTGTTATTAGTTTTATGCTAAAGACTCCATCATCTTGAGCTGTGAGCCATCCACTCCTCCAAAGTCCAGTTCCAAGAAGAAATGCAAACTGGTCATTTCCACCTGGCTATCTCACCCTGACCTGGATGACCAGTTATCCAGCCCACCTGACTGTACTCTGGACTTCTGGGCAAAGGGCAGTGGCTTCACAAATTCTATCAGGCACCCAGTCTGAAATGCTTGAAATCCTGGGAGTCATTCATGCATCTGGCAAAAATTCTCTGAAATCAAAGGCCTGATTGTAGGTAGTGATCCTTCTCTACCCTTCCCCTTGTAAGTTTTCCTTGAAATTTTCTGTCATGATTTCCTTCCTCTATATTTTCACTGACCCACCCTAGGTCTGGATTGCATTACAAGATTACAAAACAGTTTCTGAATTATCCTATCATTTAGTTAGCTGAAATTTAGTGAGGACAAACTATGGGTGAGGGGATACTAAGATGAACAAGGAACACAGACAGCTATATCTAAAGTCAGGGAACAGAAGGTAACAAAAAAAGAGATAAGTAAAGGGCAAAGTGAATTCACAATAGGGAGGTATTGCTTCCAGAGAGAAAGCTCTAATAAAATATTTCATATAGCAGAAATGACATTTGAAGAGGATGGATAAGATTAGCTGAATATAGATAAGAAAAATGACTATAATTGAATCAGAAACATTAAGATTTGAATCCCTCCCTGTTCTGTCCCTAATACCCTGTGATTTGGGGCAATTTATTTAACCCTCTTTTTCCTTATCTACAAAACAGAGGTAATAGTAGCATCTTGTTCATAAGTGTTTTGTTAGGATTAAATGGATACACATCTTGGGGTACTGTACAGCAGATTAACTACATTATATCCTGAAAACATAGTGCTGAATGGAAAAAAATAAAGAAAACCAGATGTAAACTGTAACACAATCCTTTAATTTAAATAGTTGTATTTGGTACAGTGTCATACAGTGGTTGCTAGGTGTTTAGAGGTCAAGGAGGCTGTAACGACAGAGGGGCAATGGAAGGGAATGTTTTGGAGGATCTGAATTCTGATAATAGTGATGGGTACATAAATCTATGCATGTATTTTAACTCAAAACTGTACACCAAAAAATGGTGAATGTTACTGGATGTAAATATAAAAGGTATTTATACATAAGGTAACATTTTCATGAATACATGCAAATAAAAGGAAACATTTATTACATTAGAACAGCTGTCCATGGGAGGATAAGAGCTAGGATAGAGAGAGAAAGGAAGAAAAAAATAAATATAAGAGAGGGGCCTCTCACAGACCAACAAAAACAAGGTGTCCTACACTATGGCTGAGAAGTATACTCTGTGTCTGAGGTCTCGTCCTCTGCCCTCAAATAGGGAAAAAGAATTACATAGAGAAAGATCATTAAAGTAGAAGACAGTAAGTGCAGAATTAGTCAAGTGAGAAAGGGATGAGCAGGCTGAAAGTAAAGTAAGTAACAAACAGACTTGAACGATATTATGGTATTACTAGTTCAAATAAGTTCCATGAGTCCAAATACCATATCTATCTATCTATCTATCTATCTATCTATCTACCTACCTACCTACCTACCTACCTACCTACCTGTCTATTATAGAAAGAGAGAGAGAGAGAAATGATATGATAGATTTTACCATGATAACAAAGTCTAGAGTCTGGCAGAGTATTTTCTCACATAAATATTGGTGACTGACTAAATAAAGGAAATAACAAGATTTACAGGATGAAATGTGGAAAAGGAATTAGGGGAACATCAGGATACAAGGGGAGGTAAATAGGGGTGAGTGATGCCCTTCCCTGAGAGGGATCCATGAGAAGAAGCATATTTAAGGCAGGTGAAAAACAACAAGTCCAGCTTAGGTGATAATGGGTTGGGATGCCTGTGGCACCTATAAACAGAGATGAATAATCCAGGCTTCTGGTTGTATGGATCTGGAGTAGAGGAGAAAGACCTGCTTGGACAGATCCATTTGGAGCTTTCCTAAATATACAACTGACAAATAAAAGCTGTGGGGCCAGGTGCGTTCCCCAGGACAGTGGGTAAAGCCAGAAGTACTATAAGAAACACAAACTTTTAAAGAGCAGAAAGAGGAACCTAAGAGTCTGAAAAGAAGTCACCAGAGAAACAGACAGAAACCCTGGGGTATCATGGGAACATTTCAAGAACATGGTCAATGGTCAAATGCTTCAAGGGAAAAGTTTCCACTAAATCTGGCAATATGGAGGCCACTAGTAACCTACACCTGAGAAGTTTTAGTGGAGCAGTGAGAACCAAGTCAGACTGCAGTGGGACTAGATATAAAAGGGAAGTGAGGTGATCACAGACACAGAATAGGGAGTGTTTAAAGCAGCAGAGAAGGGGGAATAGTTGGAAGAGAACCCAAGGTTTGAGAATGTTTTTAAAAGGTTGAGAGGGAAAAGCTATCAAAGAAGGAAAGGAAATTATAGGACAGAAGGGGTAATTAATGATTGATGGAACTGTTACTGGACAAGGTAGTATAAGCTTAATAGTAATGCAAAGTTTCTCTTCTTTCTTCAGAACTACAACCTGAGAATTTGGGTGACAGGAGCCTTCAGAAGAGGGGTCAGAGGGGGATGTCATCAAGATGGCAGTGTGAGAGGAGATTCTTAAAACTTCTCCTGGAAAATACAATAAAATGAACAACTAAAATCCAACAAGGGAGTCCCCAAGCAACACATAGCCCCTGTTGAGAGCCTCACTCATTGCAATAAAACACCTAAAGGCCAGAAAAGGAAGGCGAGCAGGAGAGAAGGGAAAGAAGCAGTGCAGAGACAGGGCTATAAAGCACGACCTGGAGACCAGCAGAAGAGAGAGTGAGGTAAGGTCCTGAAAGCACAAAGTGCAGCACAATCCAGGGAGGGTTGGAGGCTGAGAACCAACAAGGGCAGGCAGCTGGAATGCAGCGCAAATGGCCCGTGTGGTGGCGGTGGCTGGAGCACAGTGCAGCCCTGGTGAAGTTGGGGCCTGAGCCAAGGGGTGATACACGGCCTTGGGGTGAATTGGGGCCCCAGCCAGAGTGTTACACAGCCTTGGACACAGAGCCTGGCTGCTTTCCCTTGGCTCTCTCCCAGGGCTCACACCCTCAACTTTACCCAGTGCCTGCTTAATCAGATGCAACCAGATCCCTTACCCTGTGCCACAGACAAGCCTGCGCCTTTCCCAACACATCCTGCCCCCACCCTTTCTGCTGAAACTAGCAGCGGTGCTCAGGGACACTGTAACACACAGGGACACTAACACACAGGCACAGCAGTCTGCCTGCACTGGGATCTCAAAAGGCATAGAATACCATTGCCCACCACATCCTCTAAAAGAGGAGGCACACTGAGACCAGGTGATTGGGTCAAAAAAGAGAAGCCTACCTTCCAGAAAATATTTGAGTGTGAGAAAACAGAATAAGCAAGAGAAAATACTGTATGACGCTGCAACGATACCAATTAGGAAGTGAAAGAAAGACCTCTTCATATCTACCAGGGGAAAAGTCCTATGCCCAGGAAGAGAAATATTCCAACAGCAAAGAATGCCCTAGAAAACAAAGCTTCTCAGAAAGAAAAGAAGTGTCCAGAAAAGGAATTTAAAGATATGGAAATATATGTGCTAAATGACACAGAATTCAAGACTGTAGTTCTGAAAACACTCAAAGAGATCAAAGAAAGGCAGCTAAGCACAGAAAAGCAGCTAAATGTTCTCAAAAAGGAAATCTACAAGTAAAAGGAATAGCTTAACAAAGAAACTGAAACTATAAAAAAAGAAACAAGTAGAAATTCTGGAGATAAACAATGCAATAAACTAAAAAATGAAATAGCTAGCATAGAAAACAGTAACCAGATGGAGGAAAGAATTAATGATATCAAAGATAGAAATAGGGAAATGTCACAGAAGGAAAAAGAGACCTGGGAGTTAAAAGAAATGAAAGATCTCTATAAGAACTATCTAATTCCACTAGAAAGAGCAACATAAGAATAATGAGTATTTTGGAGGAAGCAAAGGATTGCATGAGCTCAGAGAACTTGCTTAAACACACAGTAGATGAGAACTTCCAAAATCTATGGAAAGAACTGAAACCTCTGCAAATTTAAGAAGACTGAAAGCATGCTCAAGTGTATTGTCTGATCGCAGAGCTTTGAACTTGGAGATTAACTGCAAAAAGAAGGCAGGAAAAACCATACATACATGAACATTGAACAATATATTATTTTAAAAATGACTGGATCAAAGAAGAAATAAAAGAGATTAAAAAATACATAGAAACTAATGACAATGAAACACAACATATAAAAATTATTGGGACACAGTGAAAGCAGTTATAGGAGGAAATTTATATCACTATAGGCCTATTTTAAGAAACAAGAAAAATCACAAGTAAACAACCAAACATCACATTTTAAAGAACTAGAAAAAGAAGAACAACAACAATAACAAAAAAACAAAAGTCAGCAGAAGGAAGAAAATAATAAAAATGACAACAGAACTAAATGAAGTAGAGAATAGAAAAACAATAGGAAAAATTAATAGCAAAGAGCTGGTTCTTCAAAAAAAAATTCAATAAAATTGAGAAACCCCTTGCTAGGCTCACCAAGTGAAAAAGAGAAAAGACATAAATAACCAAAATTAGAAATGTAAGAGGAGAAATTACAAATGATACCACAGAAATACAAAGGATCATATGAGAATACTATGAAGGGCTATATGCCACCAAATTTAATAACCTAGAAGAAATGCACAAGTTTCTAAGAACATATAGCCTACCTAAACTGAACCAAGGACTGGACAATCTAAAAAGACCAATCAACAGTAAGGAAATTGAAACAATCATTCAAAACCTCTAGAACCAGAAGATCTCACTGATGAGTTTTACCAGGCATTCAAAGAAGAATTAACAACTATCCTCTTCAATCAAACTCTAACAAAAAATTGAAGAAGAGCCAATATTTCGCAACTCATTCTACGAGGCCAACATAACCCTAATACCAAAACCTGGTAAGGATAACACACACACACACACACACACACACACACACACACACACACACATACACACACCCTATAGACCAGGTAAGGGGTCAGAAAATGGTGGACAGAAGTCAGAAGTCAGCTTCAGGGAGAGGAGGCTAGGGGGATGAGGTAGTAGGAAGATTTATTTTTGATTGTTTACCATTTTGTAGCTTTTAAGTTTTGTACTATGTATGTGTATTTACATTATTACAAAAACAAATTTTTGAAAAGTTATGTAACATGAATTTCATTAGCAGCCAAAGCCAGACTGCAACAGGTTAAGAATGACTCAGAGAGAAGAAAATGGAAAAATTAGCAGCAGACATCTCTTTTAAGAAGACTGCCTCTGAAGGGGGTGAGAAAAATAGATTACACAGCTTGACAAGATGGTATTTGTTGTTGTGTTTTGGAAAAAAAGTAAAAACTAAAGCATTTTGAAATATTAGAGAAAATGAGCTAGTTGGAATTGGCTAAACAATGTAGCTGGTAAAGGAGGTAATTAGGGAGGCAGTGCAAGGCATGAACAGGCAGCAGAGTTTGCAATTCAGAGCATGGAGAGGAGGAGCACTTTCACCAGAAATGTCTTGGAGAGGATGTGATGGATCCATTCTCCATGTCTGTCCCCCTTTCTTCTTCCTATATCCAGTCCAGTGGTAGAAAGGCAGGCTGCTCCAGGGTGGGTCTCGTTAGTCTAAGCCAATCGGCAAAATACTAGGTCCTCTGACACAGTAATTGGTACTGGAATGGGAATATTACCTGATTCTATCTAGTAAGTCCTAAAAAGGCATTTGGTAGGGTTTTAAGGAAAGAGGTTCCCACTCTTCTAGAAGAGCTGAAGTGATGTCTTTCTCCTGCTCAAAGTGGATGAGGAAGCATGTAGCCCCAAATGCTACTGGCTCCCATCCTATAAGGATAAAGGGAATTATCTTTAGGATGAAGCCAACAATTGGCTGAAGGGCAGAGATGAAAGACCTGGGATCCTTGATGAAAGAGCCGAGCCACTGGATCAATCAGAGCTGCCCTCATGTGGACTTCCAAAATAAAAACTACACTAAATTGGGGTTTCCTGTCCTCACAGCCTCGAGCTCTATCATTGATAAACATTCTTCCCACTGTGACAAGAGAAACAAGTCAAATGGTGAGGTAGGAGTTAGAAATGTCTGATGGTCCCAATCTTTTTCTGTATAATAAAAAGTGATCCAGCTGCTAAGAGGAAGGAGGGAGGAGTGATGAAGATTGGGCCTGGATATTCAGGGCAGTGGGTAAGAAAGCTGCCCAGGGCTACACAGTGGGCCTGGCGGGCCATGTTAGACCACATGAGGGTTTTGAGATGTTTGCCAAATGCAAACAGTATGAAGCCATGCCACTCATCCAAGACTACCATTCTGTGAGGACAGCCTCTGGGTTTACCACAATGTATCAAAGGAACAAGAAGAAAAAGAGTTGGGAGCTTGGGCACAACAGCAGTCAATGAGATGGACCCCAGGGTCTAGACTAGACTTGGAAGGGAATGAAAGCAGGAAAAGGGCTGATCAGTTAGGAAAAAACATAGGGACAAAGGACTAGACATTTCATAGTATCAAATCACAGGTATAATGGAAGAGATAGCACCAAGGAAATGATGCACAGCAAATTTCTAATAAGCAGAAGTAAGCTTGCAGAGTAACACAAAGCAGGGTCTGGGCCCAGCATCCCCCACATGTTGCTGTCTGTACTACCCACCAGCCCATGAACATTGTTCCAGGATTAACTGTGTAGATAAATTCTCTAACTAAAGCAGGACAGACACAGATAAGAACTCAGAGGGGCCTAATTCTTCTCATATCACCCAGAGCCACGTGCACATAATAGGATGGAGGGGAAATGTTTTCAAGTTTGTGCCAATGTTGCTGAAAGTTCTGTAGGGAGAGAAGGCACTCTTTGAAGAAGGAATATAGGACACTACAAGAAAAACATTCCTTAAACTGATATTTTAAAGAACTCACCTCTGCATTCATCTTCGTCTCTTCCTCCCACGGCTGTGAAAACAAAAGCAGAGCTTTAGAGCCCTGGTAGCAACTGCTCCAAACTCCATGATGACATTCCCCTTTGCCACCTACCACTACCTCCCCCACTATTTCCTGTCCAGTTGACCCCATCTTCCCCAAACGCATTTACCACCTTAGGCTTTCCAGCAGGAGTACCCAGGCCAGTGTCTGGTTCTGAGGCTGGTGGTGGCTGACTCCCCTGGGACATCAAGTCAGTGATATTTCTCTAAAGAAGGACATTTCCAAGGTCCATCCCCTGTACTGAAAGACTAGCTGTGAACATTATGCTCCTGTGTACTTGAAAGATCACGTACTTTCCAGAGCTGGTGTTGAGAGAGAATATCTTTGTATCTACCCTTTTATGAGGATAAGCAAGGCAGTGAAAAATACACACTTCTCTTCCCCTCCTAGCTGAGTTTCCAGAGGACTTAAATTTGTTATGTTAAAAAAACAGTACAACAGGCTACTCTGAGCCCTTAATATTAAGGAGGAGGAAGGAGTGAGCATGAATCAGAAGGAATGAGGAAAGAAAAAGGGAAGATAAGGGGCAAGAGGAGAGAGAAGGAAAAGAAATAAGGAAGTAGTAAGGAAAAACAGTGATTCCAAACTTTAGTGTACTCCTGGGGTTGCTTGTTGAAAATGCCTATTTCTGGGCTCCACTCCCAGAGATTCTAGTTCAAGAAGTCTACAGGGGAGGGGAGGCTAAAAATCTGCATTTTTAACAGGCATCCAAGAGATCATGTAGAGATGGTCAGACAGCCACACTTGTAGAAACACTAGACTTGAGAGTAGAACAGAGGCCCTTAAGAATTAACTTCCTCATTAATTTTTCAGAACTGTTAGAATTACTATTATATTTTAACTAAAACTTGGACAAGCAATGGCAGGGTAAGTGGGTAATTAGAAGTGACAGAGAAAGGACTAAAGATGCCTCTGCAGCCCTTCCACTGGGCAGGGGGGCAGAGGGGCGATGCCCAAGATGCCAATGAAAGGACTTCTCAGAGCTTATGGAGAGGAGGGAGGGCTTCCCATGGCCTCTGGGAGGGAAAGGCTGTTGTAGCTCCTGTCCTTGGACCCAGCTCTGCATTTGATCTTGTTCTCTTTCAAAATGACAATGTCCCCAGAAAATAAAGTGAAATTACACCCACTTAAAAAACACACACATACAAACCTTGATTACAATTTTTGGTAATCCTAAGAATACGTGGGATGATCATCAGGGCTGTGTATTGAAAATAACATGTTTTCAATAATGTCCCTCCCTGCTCTTTTCTCATTCCTCCTTCCTGACTGAGAGTGGGTCAAAATGTGGCCAGCACACACACTGTCATTTCTTTGGAAATCTGGAGCCTTTTAATATTTCCTGGAAATCTGAAAAAGGTAACTTGCTAGAAAACAAATCTGAAAAAGTAGAGTGACAAAGTGGATAAGCTTTCTTTTCAGATCTCTGGGAATCAGTAGGAGTGTGATACTTTACTTCTAAGAACTTTAGCTTAAGTCTCCCTTGAAGCTTACATGAGAGTGGGCAAGTCAGATAACAAAATATACAAATATGAGGAGGGTGATAACAGTGGTGAGCCTACTTATGTCAGCTACTTCATATACATTAACCCTAATCCTTAAAACCTTAGCCAAAAAGCCAATATTAATTCCATTTTACAGATGAGGTACCTGAAGTTCTGGGTGGGGAAAACCACTTAGCCTCACAGTCAAGGCATTGTGACATTACACTCTAATTTCTAGACTTTCTTTTTCTAGAGCCAAATCTCAGATTACTTCAGAGACCTTTACAGATCCTGTTTTAATGTCACTCAGCTTTTATGATAAACAGAAGTCCTGGTGTTTA
Source organism: Lyroderma lyra (assembly GCA_004026885.1). Lineage (NCBI taxonomy): Eukaryota > Metazoa > Chordata > Mammalia > Chiroptera > Megadermatidae > Lyroderma > Lyroderma lyra. The sequence goes on from PVJL010007183.1 coordinate 41,778, forward strand.
GTCCTGCTTCAGTCAAGGACTAGCCAAATGATGATGTCAAAACAGGTTCCTCATCTATAGGATGAGCAGCTGGACCTCACCTCTAATATATGTTTTACATGATAGTGACTATATAATATGTTTTAATATCTGCTCATTTCAGTTCTCTCATTAACTTGTTCAAAATTCTTATCTATTATTGCTTGCTCAGACCTCAGATTAATTTTGGAACATGCTGTATTTTGCCATGTATAATGTGCCCCCAAGTATGATGTGCACCCACCTTTTTGGCCCAAAACTTTCATGGAAAAATATTTTAATTTTTTAATTCAAATTTTTATTTGTTTACACTTAGGTACTTGTTTTTTGCATTATAAAGAAATTTTAGCATTTATTTTTTAACATATAATGGTACAAGAAATTTTATGTAACAAATAATTACAAAACACAAAAATAGATACAAGGTACAAGAAACTGTGTATAAAATTTTTGTGTTAAAAAAACAATATTGTATTCCAGGGTATTATTCTGCATGTGGCTATCATTACTGATATCTAGAGTTACACTTTTAACTCATAAGCATAAATAAAAGAATTTAAAACATTTATATGGATACAGAACTAGTACTACCCATGCATAATGCCCATCCTTATTTTTCCTCTCAAATTTGGGCAAAAAAGTGTGCATTATACATAACAATACAGTAGTAAACTGAATATGCGAGGGATCTAAGTTGCAAGCTCCTTATGAGAATCTAATGCCTGATGATCTGAGGTGAAACTGAGGCAGTGACGTTAGCCCTCGGGGGCAGCTGCAAATATAGATTAACATTAGCAGAGAAGTTTGACTGCACAGAGACCATAATGAATCAATTGCTGGCAGATTCATAATAAAACTCTATCAGTAGAGAGAGGGAGGATCAAGATGGCGGCATTAGAGGATGTCCCTGAAACCTCTCCTGGAAATTTACAAACTAAGCAGCCAAAAATCTGACAAGGGAATCCCCAAATGACACAGCCTTAGCTGAGAGATCTACCCACCATAAAACAAAACCTAAAGGTCAGAAGAAGAAAGGTAAACAGGAGAAAAGGGAAAGGAGCAGAGTGTTGATGGGGCTGTAAAACAAACCCGGAGGTAGTGAAGGAAAGACTGAGGAGGAGGACAGTGGAAATGGCTTTAAGGGTAGCATGATCCTGCATGGGTGGAGGAGCGGACAATGGAAGGGGACAAGAAGGGGACAAGATAAAGCCCAAGCCTGAGCTGAGGAGCCCTAGCGCTGCAGCTAAAGTGCCATGCCCTGGATGTGATAGGGCCTGAACAAAGGCGTGCTGAAGTGCCCAGAGTGAAAACAGAGACCTAGCCAAACATGGCCTAAAACAAGGAGCCAAAAGGAATAGGATTCAACCACAAATTGGCCCTCGATGAACTTGAGACTCAGTGCTAACAGTTGGGGGATCACTGACCAGAACAAAACACAATCCTAGGTAAAAGGCGGGCTTGGGAGAAGGGAGAAAGGCAGTGCCAACAGTTCATGACCATGCCCATGTGCTCATGATGGAGGGCCAGTTATCCTTTATGGGGTGCATCCACTGCAGTTCCAATGCACTCCTGATGGAGGGCTGAGCTTGCTTTGCAGCATGCATTCCCACAATTCAAGGGCACTCCTCACAAGAGGGCCAAAGTTGCATTGCAGCATGCAGCTGCCCCAGCTCTAGTGTACTTCTGATGGAGAATCAGCCTTGTATTGCAGCACGTGCATGGCTCAGCACTCCCCTCCCAAAGGAGTCGGCTTATGCTGCAGAGTGAGCCTGTCACAGCCATGAGTGCTCCTGATGGAGGGACAAGCCTGTTTTATAGCTGAGCCAGTACCCAGGGTAGGGAGCAACGTTGGGACAAACAGCAGCAATGAACCATACTGCCCCGACTGCCACACAGAAACTGTGAACACAGGGCGTGGTTGCTTCCCCTCGCTCTCCCCCAAACCACCATTACCTTGTGCTGCAAACAAGCCCTGAGCCCTCCCCAACAAACTCTATTCCTATGGGAATCAGTAGTGGGGGGCTCAGGGAAAGTATAAAAGAAAGACACAGCAGCCTCTGGCAGCACAGATCTCAGAAGCAGAGAATATCATCACCCAGCACATTTTCCCAAAGAGGAGATGCATCAAAACCAAGGCAACTCAGTTAAAGAGGAGAAGCCCAAACTTGAGGAAAGCTTCAAGAGAAAAATCAACAACCAAGAGAAAATACTATAAAAATAATGTAAGATGCTACAGTGACATCAACTGAGAAATGAAAGAAAGACCTCTCCATATCCTCCAGGGGAAAAATTCCTATGCCCAGAAAGAGAAATACATCAATTAAAATGAGCTCCCTCAGGAAGAAAGCAACAAGAGAAAATAAAAAATCTGGAGTTCCCTGGTGGTGTAGTAGCTAGGCTTTGGTGCTCTCAAAGCTGTGGCCTGGGTTAGATTCCCAGACAGGGAACTACAAAAAAAAAAAAAAAAAAGGAAAAGGAAAAGGAAAAATCTCTGGAAAAGAAACTTATAGATTTGGAATTACATGATCTAAGTGACACAAAATTCTAGACTGCAGTCCTAAAAATACTCAGCTCAAGGAATGCTGACTAAGTACTCAGAAAAAAAACAATCTCTAAACAAAAGGAAGACTTTAACAGAGAAATTGAAACTATAAAAAAGAATCAAATAGAAACTTGGGAGATAAACATTGCAATAAAAGAAATAAAGCATGAACTATCTAGCCTCAGAAGCAAGGCTGACCAGACAGAGAAAAGAATTAGTGAAATCAAAGATAGAAACATTGGAATTGACCAGAATGAAAAAGAGAGATTTGAGATCCAAAAAGAAAAAAAGAAAAGAACAAAATTCTAATGAGAGCTTAGTCAAGTAAATCATAGGTGAGAAATTTCCAAACCTAGGTTAAGAACCGAAACACCAAATTCAAGAGGAAGACAGGAGCCTTAGCTACTTGAGTCACACCAGACCTTCTCCATGGAACATTATACTAAAGATATCAAAAAATCAAAAACAAAGAAAGAACACTCAAGGCAGCCAAAAGAAAAAAAATTATAACCTTCAAAGGAAAGCCCATCCTTTCCAAGCCAGGAAGGAGAAGAATCATATATTAAAAATATTGAAAGGGAGGAACTACCAGCCAAGAATAATCTATCCAGAAAAGTTATTCTTTAGATATAAAGAAGTTTTGAATAAAGGCCTTTTAAGACATATGGAGAGAATTCTCCAACACAAGGCTGATACTCCAGGAAACACTGAAGTAGGCAACTCAACTTGAAACAAAAAGCCAAAATAAATGGGAAAATAAATTGGTACAACAAAAACACACAAAAAAGGAAGTAGAGGTTTAAATTCTCAAAAGAGAATAGAAATTAAAATGCTTAAGAAAACAGCCACTACATATATGAAACTTTCCTTTTCATGGACCTCATGATAACTACTAAAAAACAAAACAAACACAAAAACAAGACCAACCCAGCCCAAGAAACAATTGAAAAAAAGAAAAAAAAAGAGGAAACAGAAGGAAAAATCATAGAACACCATCAAGCTAAAAAAAACCAGACAGTGAGAAAAGAAAATGAAACTGAGACACCGAACAACCAAAAACCAGAAGATAAAATGACCATAGAAAATCTTCATATATCAATCATCACCCTAAATGTAAATGGACTGAACTCGCCAGTAAATAAGCACAGAGTAGCACACTGGATTAAAAAAAAAAAAAAGAATAAAAACCCCTCTATATGCTGTCTCCAAGAGACATATCCCAGGCACAAGGCCAAACACAGACTCAAAATGATAGGGTGAAAACAGTATTTCAAACAAATGGCATCCAGCAAAAAGCAGGAAGAGCTATACTTATATCTGATTAGACAGACTTCAGGATAAAAAAACAAGAAACAAACAATGGATATTTCATAATGATAAAGGGGACAAAACAACAACAAAAAGATATGACACTCATCAATATGTATGCCCTCAACCAGGATACACCAAAATTTACAAAGCAACTACTTATAGATCTAAGAGGTGAAACTGACAAAAACAAAACAAAACAAAACAAAAAAAACAATTATAACAGGGAACTTAAACACCCCTTGACAGCCATGGACAGATCATCCAAACAGAAAATAAATAAGGAAATATCAGCTCTAAATGATACAACAATTGGACATACTAAACATTTATAGGACACTCCATCTTACAACACAAGACTATATACATCCTATTCTAGTGCACATAAAACATTTCCAATGATAGACTACATGCCAGAACACAAAACTAGCCTCCGAAAAAAAAAATAAAACAAAACAAAAAACTGGAATCATACAAAGCATATTCTCAAACCAAAAAGTCTTGAAATTGAAGATCAGCTGAAGAAAATTAGAAAAAAAAAACATATACATGAAGATTAAACATGTTATTAAACAATGACTGAATCATAGAAGAAATAGAAGAGATTTAAAATACATAGAAACTAATGACAATGAAAATACAATGCACCAAAATTATTGAGATGAAGCAAAAGCAGTAATAAGAGGGAAATTTATATCATTACAAGCCTGTCTCAAGAAACAAGACAAACGACAATAAACAACCTAATGTCTCATCTTAAAGAACTAGAAAAAAAATTACCAAAGTCAACAGAAGGAAGAAAATAACAAAAATTAGAGCAGAACTAAATTAAATAGAGAACAGAAAAATGATAGAAAATATTAATGTAATGTAAGAGCTGTTCTTTGAAAAAAAATCAGTAAGATTGACAAACATCTTGCTAGGCTTACCAAGAAGCAAAGAGAAAAAACACAAATATCCAATATTAGAAATGAAATAAGAGATATTACCACAGATACCACAGAAATTAAAAATAAAAAGATACTGTGAAAATACTATGAAGGACTATATGCCACCAAATTTAACAGCCTTGAAGAAATAGACAAGTTTCTACAAATATATAGTCTACCTAGACTAAACCAAGAAGAACTAGACAATGTAAATAGACCAATCAACATCCAAGGAAATTGAAAGAATCACCCAAAACCTCCCCAAAGGTAAAAGCCCAGAACCAGTTGATTTCAGCAATGAATTATCAAGCATTCAAAGAGAAACTAATGCCTATCATCCTCAAACTCTTCCAAAAAAATTGAAGAAGAGGCAACACTTCCCAACTCATTCCATGATGCCAATACAACCCTAATACCAAAGCCTGGTAAGGACAACACAAAAAAGGAAAAATATAGACCAATATCTCTGATGAACACAGATGCAAAAATCCTAAACAAAATACTAGCAAATAGAATACAAGAATGCACTGAAAAGATTATACACCTTGTTTAAGTGCGATTCATCCCATGAATATAAGGATGGTTCAACATACAACAATCAATCAATGTGATACACCACATAAACAAACTAAAAGATAAAAAACCATGTGATTACATCAACTGATGCAGAAAAAGCATTTGACAAGATACAACATCCATTTATGATCAAAACTGAATAAAATGGATATAGAAGGAAAGTACCTCAACATAATAAAGGCCATATGAGACAAACCCTCAGCTAGTATCATACTGAATGGGAAAATTTTTTTCTTCCTGGCATTAGAACCATGGGCTGGGGAGCCTCGCTCCTCAGAGGGTCCTTCGTAGCTGAGATATTCCTTCAATTTTTAACTGACATGTGTGTGGGGGGAACTAGCCCATTCTGTATTTCCATCACTTCTCCCAGTCTTGATGTGGCTTCTTGTGTATATCTTTAGCTATAGGACTTCCTTTCAGCTAGACATCAAGCAATTCTCAGTGATTGATTGTTCTTTAGTTATAATTTTGATGTGGTTGTGAGAGGAGGCAAGCACAGCATTTACCTACTCTGCCATCTTGACCAAAAGCCCAGATTTTGTTTTAACTTGACATACCATATTTTTAATTAAATTTATTGGGATGATATTGCTTAGTTAAAATTACACAGGTTCCAGGTGTACAATTCTACATCATCTATGTGTTGTGTTATGTGTTCATCACCCAAAGTTAGTTCTCTTTCCATCACCATATATTTGAGAACCTATCTTTTCTCTCACACCACCCCCCCACACACCCTCAGATAACCACTAATCACTAAACTATTGATTGTGTCCATGAGCTTTTGTTTCTTTGTTGTTTTCAGCTTTGTGTTCCATATATGAGTGAAATCATATGATTCATTTTTTTCTGTCTTATCTGGCTTATTTCACTTTGCATGATGGTCTCAAGGTCCATTCATGTTGTCATAAATGGCCCTATTTCATCTTTTCTAATGGCTGAGTAATATCCTATTGTGTATATATACCACAGCTTCTCTAGTCAGTCTTCTATCAAAGGACACTTTCATTGTCTCCATGACTTGGACAATGTGAATAGTGCTGTGATGAACACTGGGGTACATATATCTTTGCAGACTAAGGTTTTTAAATTTTTGGGGTAGATACCCAGAAGTGGAATTGCTGGGTCATATGGTAACTCTATTCTTAGTTTTTTTAATAACCTCCAAACTGTCCTCCATAGTGTTTGTACCAGTTTGCATTCCCACCAGCAGTGTATGAAGGTTCCTTTTTCTTCACACCATCTCCAACACTTGTCTTGTTGATAATAGCTATTTTAACAGGTGTGAGGTGGTATCTCATTGAGATTTTGATTTGTGTTTCTTTAACAGCTAATGAAGTTGAGCATTTTTTCATATATCTTTTGGCCATTTGTATATCGTTCCGGGAGAAGTTCCTCTGCCCATTTTTTAATTGGATTGTTTGTTTTTATAGTTGTTGAGTTGTACAGATTTTAGATATTAGCTACTTATCAGAGGCATTGCTTGCAAATATCTTCTCCCATTCTGTTGGTTATCTCTTCACTTTGTTGATTATTTCTTTTGCTGTACAGAGCTTTTTTGTTTGCTATAGTCCCATTCATTTATATTTGCTTTTACTCTCTTGCCTTTGGGGTTAGGTTCATAAAGTCCTCCCTAAACCCAAGATCTATAAATTTAGTATGTGAGCAGCATTTGAGCCAGAAGCCAGGTCTGTTGAGAAAATGGGTTTAGTAAGGCTACCTATGTACTTGGAATCCAAAGTTCAAGAGTCTTGCAATGCTGCCCAGAACTTGGTGAACAAGGACACTACTCAGGATGTGGTTTCTGGCTGGCTAAGAGGAAGGAGAAAAGCAACATTGCCTGTGAGGCAGAGGAACTGTAAAGTTTTTGACTCAGGACAAAAGTATGGGGGTCGGCAACATTGTTTCCCAATTAAGAAGTTACACCCCCTGTTGTTCTAGGGATATAAAATAAACCCATTGCAAATCTGAAGGGTCTCTGTGTCTCCATCAGAGCCCAGGGAACCACCCGGTCCCAGCTCTGTGTCTGTGTGTTTTTCTGAATTCCCCATTGCCTCCCCTCTGGTCCCGTGCTGGTCGTGGCATTAGTAATGATGTTCTCTTCTATACAATTCATTGTTTCAGGTCTTATGTGGAGGTCTTTCATCCATTTTGAGTTAATTTTGGTATACAATGACATTTCACAGTTCAGATTCATTCATTTACATGTGGTTTTCCAATTTTTCCAGCACCATTTACTGAAGAGGCTTTCTTTTCTCCATTGTATATTTTTCAATTGTCAAAAATTAACTGTCAAAAAAAATTAACTGTCCATGTATTTGTGGGTATATTTCTGAATTTTTTATTCTGTGCCATTGGTCTGTGTGTCTGTTTTTCTGCCAATACCAAACTGTCTTGATTATTCATGCTTTGCAATATGGATTGAAATCAGGAAGTGTGATACCTCCAGCCTTATTCTTTTTATGTTGGATTGCTTTGGCGATTTGGCATCTCTGGTGATTCCATATGTTCTTCATGTTCTTTGTTAAGTTTATTCCTAGGTATTTTATTTTTTGTGTGCAATCACAAAAGGTATTGTTTTTCTCATTTCTTTTTCTGAAGTTTCATTGGTGGTATACAGAAATGCAATTGATTTTTGTACACTGATTTTATATCCTGCAACTTTACTGTATTTGTTTATTACTTCTAATAGTTTCCTGGTGGAGTCTTTGGAATTTTCTATATAAAGATCATGTCATCTGCAAATAGTGACAATTTGACCTCTTCTCTCCCAATTTAGATGCCTTTTATTCCTTTCTCTTGCCTGATTGCTCTGGCTAGAACATCTAGTACTATGTTGAATAGCAGTTGCAAGAGGGGACATCCCTGTCTTGTTCCTGATTTTAGGAGAAGAGGCTTCACTTTTTCCTTGTTCAGTATGAACAAAAATAAGGAGGCGGCCAAAATGGGGAGACAAGAAAACATGTCCCAAATGAAAGCTCCAAAGAAGAATTAAACAAAATGGAGATAAACAATCTACCAGACTTGAGTTCAAAATACTCTTTATATGGATGCTCAATGATTTCAGGGAGAATTTCAACAAAGAGATAAAAAAATATATAGAAATGGAGATTGAAAACATAAAAAGGAACCAGTCAGAAATGAAGATTATAATAACTGAAATGAAGAATACATTAGAGGGAATCAACAATAGATTAAACAGAGAATTGTATCAGCAGTAAGGAATATAAGGTAGCAAAACCACCTAAACAAAAACAGCAAAAAGAAAAAAGAATCCAAAAACATGAGGAGAGTTTAAGAGGTTCCTGGGACAACATCAAGCCTACCAACATTCGTATCATCAAGGTACCAGAAGGTGAAGAGAGCAAAGAATTAAAAACCTATTTGAACTCTATCCCATCTTGCAAGATGGCAGGTGAAAAAACTGAGAAGCCAAACACTAAGAAGAAACCTGAAGCCAAGAAGGCTGATGCTGGTGGCAAGGTTAAGAAGGGTAAAAACTCAAGGCTAAAATGCCTAAGGGGATGCCCTAGTGACTCCAAAACCCTGTCCTGGTCAGAGAAATTGGCAGATATTCCCAACAGTTATGTATTTCCAAAAGCCATGTAGAGGTATGAGAAAAAATAATACAGTGACAATGAATGCTGCTACCGAGTGCAATACAACAGAATGCCAGGAATCTTCAATGCAGGAAGTGGTGCATCAAACCTTAGTAATAGTGTGTGACAAGTTTCAACTTGCTTGGTACATAGTCAGATGTGAGCTATGGTTGAGGGGTGTCTTTTAAAGTATGCTATAAATCATGGATCATGAACAACACATAAACATGTATTTCTGTCAAATAAAAACATTATATGTCCTCATCCACCTTATTCACTGTATCTGATACCATGCAACTTCTGGCTCTTGGCCAAAGTCAAAATGACATGAAAGGTAAACATATTGAATTGATTCAGGGCATCGAGGTAGCCACAACAACACAACTAAAGACACTCATAGAAGAGGACTTCCAGAACTGCCTCATAAAGTGCCAAGAATGATAAGTGTGTTTGAAGCAAGGCGGGGGGGGGGGGTATTTTAAGGAGGATTAATTAATAGTGATGTGTCTTTCACTTTAATAAATTTCTTTAATTTAAACATTCACCATAATTTTTTTTTTATCATACCTTGTATAAGAGCAAGTATTCAGCAGCTAACTCCGGGATTAAAAGAAAAAAGATTCTTGCTACTGTCACAAAACCAGTTGGTGGTAATAAAAATGGTGACAACCAAGTGGGTAAACCTTGCAAAATGTCTAAATTTAATTCTACTAAGGATGTGCCTTGAAAGCTGTTGAGCCATGGCAAGAAACCCTTCAGTTGGCATATGAAAAATCTTCGAGCCAGCCTCACTCCTGGAACCATTCTGATCATCCTCAGTGGGTGTCATAGAGGCAAGAGGGTGGTTTTCCTAAAGCATGTGAGTAGTAGCTTGCTACTGGTGACTAAATCTCTAACCTTCAATCAAGTTCCTCTGTGTAGAATGCACCAAAAATTTGTTAATCACCACCTCCACCAAAATTGATATCACTGGTATGAAAATGCCCAAACATCTCACTGATGCTTACTTCAAAAAGAAGCTGCACAAGCCCAGGCACTAGGAGGGTGAGAGCTTTGACACACATAGAGAGAAATATAAGACTACAGAGCAGTGCAAAGTTGATCTGAAAGTCATGGACTTGGAAATTCTGCCAAAAATCAAAGCTGTTTCTCACCTCCATGGATATATCTGCTCTGTGTTTGCTCTCATAAATGGGGCTTATTCTCACAAACTGGTGTTCTAAATTTATTACAAAGAACCTAATTAAATACTTGATGAGTTAAAAAAAACTATTTGAAGAAATAATGATGAAAAATTTCCCTAACCTCTTGAAGGAAATAAACATACAAGCCCAGGAAGTGCAGAATCCCAAGTAAGATGAACCCACAGAGATTCACACCAAGACACATTATAATTAAAATGTCAAAGGTTAAAGACAAAGAGAGAATCTTAAAAGTAGCAAGAAAAAGCAGCTAGTTACTTACAAAAGAGCTCTTATGAGACTGTCAGCTGATTCTCAACATAAACTTTGCAAGCCAGAAGGAACTGGCACAAAATACTCAAAGCAATAAAAAGCAAATCCATAAAGCAAGACTATTCAACCCAATGAAGCTATCATTTAGAATTGAAGGATAAAGAGCTTCCTAGACAAAAAAAGAAAAAAAAAGCTAATTTAGTTAATCACCATCAAAACACTATTACAAGAATTATTAAGGCACTTCATTAAGAAAAAAAAAGATAAAAATGAGTTATAAAAATGGCAATAACTACATATATATCAATAATTACTCTAAATGTAAATTAATTAAAGATTCTCATAAAAAAAAATAAACAGGGTGACTTAATGGATAGGAAAACAAGACCCTTACATATGCTGCCTATAAGAGACTCACTTCAGAGCAAAAGACACTTGCAGATTGAAAGTAAAGAAATGGAAAAAGGTATTTCATGAAAATGAAAATAAAAAGAATCTTGATTAACAATTCTTATGTCAGATAAAATAGACTTTAAAACAAAGGATATAACAAGAGACAAAGAAAACAAAACAAAACAAAAAACCAATAATTCTACTTCTGAGTATTTATCCAAAGGGACCCAAAACACTAATTCAAAAAGATATATGCATCCACATATTCATTGCAATGTTTTTTACAATAGCCAAGATATGAAAGCAACTTAAGTGTTGGTTGATAAATAGATAATAAAAATGTGGTACATATATTCAATTGAATATTACTCAGACATAAAAAAGAATAAAATCCTGCTATCTGCAACAACATGGACAGACCCAGAGGGTATTGTGCTGAATGGAGTAAGCCAGACATAGCAAGACAAATGTCATATGATTTCACTTATGTGTGGAATCTTAAGAAGAAAATAAATGAGCCAACAAAACAGAATAAAACTCAGAGATACAGAGACCATTTTCAGATTGCAAGGTGGCTAGTGGGAGGAGAGTTGGGGGAATAGGTGATAAAGGGCAAGGGATTAAGAAATACAAGTCAGTAGTTACAAAACAGTCATGGGGATGTAAAATTCAGCACAGGGAATATAGTCAATAATATTGTAATAACTATGTATGGTGTGAGATGGGGACTAAACTTATTGGGGTGATTACTTAGTAAGTTAAATAACTGTCTAATCACTATATTACACATGAAACTAATAATACAATATAATTGAAACATTAAAAAATTATTTAAAATAATCCACTGAGATGGTGCCTCTGATTGCATCAAATTTATAAATTAAATTAGAATTCATTAATAAGCCTTCCCATCTAGAAATATATGGTATGCCTCTTTAGGAGCAGCCATTAAAAAAAAAGGAATCTTCAGTTAGTTCCTCAAGTACTGCATAATGACAAATGGAAACTCAGGCTACAGTGGCTCACTAGAAAGTTAAAGAAAAAATGTCAACATTTTTGCATAACCAATCTGTTTAAAGCAATTTGAGGTAATTTTCTCCTTCCCCCATATCTACTACAGCAGATCTACTAAACAGCGTTGGGAGTTTGAACCTGATACATTCAAGTACATGAAGACAAGCTATCTGTGTTGGGGATAAGACCCTGTCTGTGACTCAAGAGACCAAAATTCTAGACCTGGCTTGGGCACTCCTAGCTGTCTAACCAAGCCCAGGGCACATTGTTTTCCAGTGTATTGGTCTATGCCCCTTGAAAAAAGGAGATGGGGCGGATGAACTTAGACAAACTTACATGATTCCTATTCTGTCAGTGCTGACATGGTATAATTCAAATCCACTCTACTTCTATTTTTTTGTTCTTGTTCCCCTTTGGTTTAGCCTTCCTGGTGTTTGGCTTGGTTAACTGTAGGTTATTAGTTTCACTTCTGGTTCTCTTACAAGCAGACTGACACAAGTAAAGTAGGACAGGGATAAGGTTATTAGAGCAAATAAAGCTGCTACAATGGAGGCCCCAGGCACAGAAGTACTGAACAGGTAGAGTTTTCCTTGGCACTCTCCCCACTCATAAGTCACTCTCTTCCTCACCCTATATTTCCAGCCTCTCCCACCTGTTCCATGTTCTCCTATTCCTCTTTGTCACCATTTCAAAAACTTCTATGTTTCACTGAAAGTTATCTTGATATAATAGGAAAAAATGAGATAATAGGATCAAATTATTCTTACTAATGAGCAAAGATTTACTATATTTAAACTTGTAAGGGTATATCCATGTTTCAAAAAAAAAGCTTATTAACAAAAATAATTGCAAAACAATGTGCAATTCAATTTCAAAACTGGGTTGACATCAGGAAATTCTGGGGCTCATATATGTTGTTAGACATTAATTCCCCAGAAAATCCAGGTCATAAATTTGGCTCCCTATGGCTAAAAGGCTAGTTCTTTCTGGCCAAGTGCTATAGGAAACCATAAACTTTTGATACAGCTAATCCTAGTACAACTGACAGTGGGGAAGAATACAAGTATTCCATACAAGCAAAATGTACATAGTTGTAACTATTGTTTTTAACATTTTTAAAGATCAATAATTATGCTTTTAGCAATCTCTAAAGAGTACATGTTTTCTTTCATTAGCAAATCAAGGTTTTTACAAGAAAAACTTCACAATGTGTTGTGACCTTGATATTCATTACATATATCATGTTATTCTACAGAGAATACAATGTTCTTTCTTAATTTTGTGCCTGTTTTGTTGTCCTATGCAGTTTTTCCAAGCTTTATTGGTATGTAATTGACACATATCATTACATAAGTTTATATTATACAATGTGATGATTTGACATACCTATATATTTTTGATGCATGCATGTATTTTCTTTTTTCTCATTTATTTTTATTTTTCAATTACATTTGACATACAATATTACATTGGTTTCAGATGTACAGAAGTGATGACACATTTATATAACTTACAAAATCCTTATTCCAATATATCTGATTCCCATCTGACACCATATATTGTTATTACAATGTTACTGACTATATGTCCTATGCTGCACTTCACATCCCTGTGACTATTTTGTGACTATAACTTTGTACTTCTTGATTTCTTTCCCTTTTTCATCCACTCCATCCACCTTCATCACTAGTATCCATTTGATACCACTCATAGTTATTGCAACATTATTGACTATACTTCCATGTTATACCCTATATCCCCATAACTATTACTTTGTAACCACCAAACTTAACTTCCCAATCTTGTTCCCTTATTCACCCCCTCCCACAACCTTCCTCCCATCTGGCAACAAACCAAATATTTTCTATATCTATGAATCTGTTCCTGTTCCACATGTTTATTTCCTTCTTTAGATTTCACCTATAAGCAAAGTCAACTTGCATCTGTCATCCTCTGTTTGATGCTCCACTCAGTGCAATACCATCCCTATCTTTTGATTGGAGCTTTTAATCCATTTAAATTGAAGGTAATTGTTGACATTTGCCTTTGCCATTTTATTGTTCATAATTTTACTCCCCATCACCCCATTTAAAGCAGTCCCTCTAACATTCCTTGTAGTACTGGTTTGTGGTAATGAATTTTGTTAGCTTTTCTTGTCTGAAAAACTCTTTATTTGTCCTTTGATTTTGAATGATAGCCTTGATGGGTGGAGTAGGTCCTCGCTTTTCATCACATTGAATATTTTCTGCCACTCCCTTCTGGCCAGCAAAGTTTCTGTTGATAAATCAGCTGATAGTCTTATGGGAGCTCCTTTATAAGTAATGAGTTGTTTTTGTCTTGCTGCTTTTAGTATCCTTTGTCTTTAACTTTTGCCATTTTAATTACAATGTGTCGTGGTGTGGGCCTATTTGGGTTTATCTTGTTTGGGACTCTGTGCTTCCTGGGCTTGTTTGCCTTTTTCCTTTGACAGGTTAGGAAAGTTTTCAGTCATGATTTCTTCAAATAGGTTCTCAATTCCTTGCTTTCTCTCTTCTCCTTCTGGTACAGCTATGATGCTGATGTTGTTGCACTTGATGTTGTACCAGACACCCCTTAAACTATTCTCATTTCTTTGAATTAGTTCTTCTTTTTGTTGTTCTGACTGGGTGTTTTCTGCAACTTTGTCTTCTAATTTGCTGATTTGATCCTCTGCTCCATCTAGTCTGCTGGTGATTCCTTCCATTGCATTCTGAATTTCAGTTATAGTATTTTTCATTTCTGACTGGTCCTTTTCTATGGTTTCTATGTCCTTCTTTGTTCTTGCTATCTGTCTGTTGAAGTTCTCACTAAGTTCCTTGAGCATCCTTAAATATTGTCATTTTGAGCTCTGTACCTGAAAGGTTGCTTGCCTTCATCTTGTTTAGTTCTTCTTCTGGAATTTTCTGCTGTTATTTTATTTAGATGTATTAATATCTTTTTGTTTTCTAATTTTGGATACCTGCCTGTATTTGTTTCTATGTATCAGGTAAATCTGTTATATCTCCCAGTATTGCTGGATAGTATTATATAGTAGGTGCTCTGTGGGGCCCTGGCACTGTCTCCCTGGTCACCTGTGTTGGGTGCTCCTGTAGATTCTGGTTTGATACCAGTGCTGTGCCTGGAGCTACTCAGCAAAAGTCTCAGAGCACCCCAATGCCAGGTGCTGCCAACCTGGGGCCTGTGGACTTAAATAGTTTTCCAAGGAAGATTATAACATGGATGGGGCTGGCTGCTCACCAGAGAAAATACCAATGGTGTTGGATGAGCTGGGTGAGGTGGGGTCCCAGTGAGTCAGTAGGGTGGAGCAAGTGAAGCTCAACAGACTGATCAGGTACAGATTTGGCTGTGTGAGGGCATGTGCAACACAAGAAAGATGGCAACCACCAGGTAGTTGCATGGGAGAAGAGCACACCCAGGAAAAATGGTGACTGTCCTCTAGCCCCACTCCAAAGCCACACTCCTCAGTCTGTTCCTCTTATGCCTGCAATACAACCTGAGTCACCATCCCTCTGCTGGAGTCCAGGGTGAGTACCCGTGAGTGACTAAGTCTGAGTGGACACTTTAAGAGGACGTCTGGGTGTCCTGAAGCCTTCTTTTCCAACTGGATGATCGAAGTCCCATTTTTCATAGTCAGATGTTTTGAAGCTCCTCTTCCCAGTACCAGTGATCCAGGCTACAAAGTCTGGTATGGGGCTGAGGTCCCTTGCTCCTCTAGGGGGAACCTCCACAGCTAAGATATCCCTCCTGATTCTCTACTGCCACAGAGGTTTGTCTCCTTTCACATCTGTGACCCTCCTACCAGTCTCACTGTGGCCTCCTCCTTTTTGTATCTTTAGTTATAAAGCTTCTGTTCAGCTAGACTTCAGATGGTTCTCCATGTTGGTTGTTCAATAAGTTAGTTGTAATGATACATGTATATATTTTCTATACAGTTTTCTTAAGAGACTGTAATTCCCAGATTTTAGCTGAGAAATTTTCAAATGCAGAGATTTTATGATGTGGTTTTGTGATGATTTTTTTAAAAAGTGTGTGGCGGGGGACAGTTAAGCTATAAGATAAATCATTTCATGCAAGTGAATGATATATATAAAATATACAATTACTTATTCAGGGCCAGCAAATATATGTTTTAGCATACCAAACACCACAAGTGAGAACATAGAGGATAAAAAAAAAAGAAATCCTGCTGTAAAGTTAATCAAGATGGCAACATAGGAGGCTCTTGAGCTCTCTTCCTCCTATAGATACATAGATTGTCCAGCTACACACAGAGCAACTCCCTCTGAAAGAGATCCAAAAAGTAGCTGAGTGACTCCTACACATCCGATAAATGAGAAAATACTCCCATCAAAACAGGTAAGAAAGGTTAAAACACACTCTTACCACAAACCAATCCCTGGTATAATGCCATATAGTTAGGAAGAAACTCCCAACTCCCAGCTTCTCCCTGAAAAGTGAAGGGTCTGGTCTGGACCTCAAATCTACAACTTCAAATTTTAAGGCTCAAATCCAAGGCACAAGCACAAACAAAAAAATCTAACTCCGAAAGGTAATGGGACTTACATCCATAATGTCACAAGAGTATGGCAAACAAAGCAGCAGTTCCTAACAGGCAAATAAGCATTCACTGCAGATAGCCCCACAGGACTCAGTGCAGAGGGAGTAGGCAAAAATGCCCATCTTCCAGTCTTTCCTTGAATGGGTTCTATCGACATACTTTACATTGCAAGCTCCTGCTTGAGGGTCAAGTCTAACTTGGGAACATATCTATGGTATACCTGGGATCCTCCCCAGGGCCGGTAAGAAAAAGAAATAAAAGGTATCCAAATCAGAATGGAAGAATTAATATTGTCTTTATTTGAAGATATATTATACATGGAAAACCAGCGTACACCTCCCCAATCCTCTCCCTCCAGTCTGCTCTAGCCTACCCCAAGTTGTGAGTATCTCCCTGAAAGAAGCTTGTACATACTTTTGTTTCAAAGCTTTGGTGGCTATCTCCTAAGAGACAAATTCCCAGATCACCTGATCTGAGAGCCAATAGGGCTTTCATTCATAAGTTTCACAAACAAAGGAGTCCTTAACCAGCTATCTCCCCCCCAACCCCAGGGCTCAGCACAAAGTGAGAATATAAAAACACCATTCTCCCATTATTTCTTTGAAAGGGTTCTATCTGCATACTTTACAAGCTGCTGCTTGAGAGTCAGGTTTCTAATGTAAGCACTTACCTAGGGGCTGTGTGGATGCTCCTCAGAGATTGGGGAGGCCAGAGTACACCTACCTGCCTTCTCCCTCCAGCTCACTCCAATGATAAAAGCAAGCTGCCAGTGTCTCCCTGGAAGGATCCTGTGTACACGTCTGGCACCACAGCTTTTGTGGCTACTGCCTGAGGAATAGCCCCCAAATCACCTGGCTATGTTAGCAGTGGGGCTTGTGAATGCAGGACCGTAACAACTAAGGAAGTAATTCTTAATAGGCACAGGAGCAGCCCTACCCTACACCCCATCTCTGGGCCCAGCACAGAGGGAACAAGCAAAAAATATCACCTGCCAGTTTCTATCTGGAAGGGGTTTAACTATATACTTTCCCAGATGCTGCCTATGGGTCTAGTTTCTAATAAGCCTGCATCAAAGTGCTGACTGCAATCCTCCCCTCTGGTACAATAAGGAGTTTCGGTATACCGTCAACTACTAGAAGCCACTAAGAACAAAAATTACAGCTTTGACAATCAAAAAAGTTTGAAAGACAATCAAGAGCTCAGGACAGGCTAATTGATGAGGTTCAGCTACTCCACAAGACCAGTCTTTCAGACTGAAAGATGTAAATGTTTTTACTAATGTGTGAAAACCAGAACAGTCAAGGAAAATGAAAAAACAAAAAAATGTTCCAAACAAAAGAAAAAGATAAATCTCCAGAAAAAAGACTGTAATGAAACAATAAGTGATTTATCTGAGAGTTCAAAACAATGGACATAAAGATGCTCACTAAGGTCAGGAGAGCGACACATAAACAAAATAAAAATTCCAACAAAGAAAAAATATAAAAAAGTACAAAACAGAAAACAAAAATATAAAAAGTACATTAATTAAACTGAAAAATTCAATACAAGTTTCAATAGCAGACTATATCAGTGGAAGAAAGTATTGGTAAACTCGAAAACAAGGCAGTGAAATGAATAAAATCAGAGAGGAACAAAAAACTGAAAAAGGGAAGACAGGTTAAGGAATTTATGGGACATCAATAAGCAGATCAATACACATATTGTAGGTATCCCTGAAGGAGGAGAGAAAAGAGGCAAAAAGATTATTTAAAAAAAGAATGTCTGAAAACTTCCCTAACCTGGAGGAAAAAACCAGACATCCAGATCCAAAAAGCCCAAAAAAGAACAAAGAAGCTAAATCTAAAAAGAACCACAGCAAGATACATTATAATTACACTGTCAAAAGTTAAATCAAGGAGAGAATCTTAAAAGCAGTAAGCTAAAAACAACAGTTAAATACAAGGACACCCCCACCCCGTCCCCATCCACCCATGACTATCAACACATTTTTCAACAGACACTTTGCAGGCCAAAAGAGAATGGGAGGACGTATTCAAAGTACTAAAAGAAAAATACTGCCAATCAATATACTCTACCCAGTAAAGTTGTCCCTCATATTTGAAGAGAGATAAAAATATTTTCCAAACAAACAAAAGCTGAAAGTTCATCCCATATACCAGCCTTAAAGGAAATGTTAAAAGGAGTTCTTCAAGCTGAAACAAAAGAATATTAATTAGTAACAGGAAAAGATAAAACATGCACTGGTAATCATAAATATACAGTTAAATTCAGAATACTCTAATGTTGTAATGGTTGTAGAAAAAGCAATTATAAATCTAGTATGAAGGTTAAAACAAAAGTATTAAAGTAATTATAACTACAACATTAATAATTTCTTAATGGATACACAATGTAAAAAGATGTAAATTGTGACATAGAAACAAACATGGTAGGGGAGGTAGCATATAAAAGTAGAGCTTTAATATGCATTTGAAGTTAGGTTGTTATCAGCTTAAAATAGACTATTATAAATATGTTTGATATAAGCCTCATGGTAACCGCAAAGTGAAAAGTAAGGAATCAAAGAATAGCCTTGCACAAAATAATTTAATCACAAAGAAAGAGGGCAGAAGAGGAGGAAAGGAATAAAAGAATTACCAAACAACCAGAAAACAATGAACAAAATGGCAACAGTAAGTCTATTACTATCAATAATTACCTTAAATGTAAATGGACTACATACCATAAAAAACATAGAGTGGCTGAAGAGATTATAAAAATAAGACAACTACATGCTGCCTATAAGAGATTCACTTCAGCTTAAAGGTCCCAAATAGACTGAAAGTAAAGGAATAGAAAAAGATATTCCATGCAAACTAAAAAAACAGTCTAGGATCAGACAGCTCCACTGATGAATTCTATAAAACATTTAAAGACTAATGCCAATCCCTCTCAAACCCTTCCTAAAATAATAAAGAGGAGGAAACATTTATAATCTCATAGTATGAGGCCAGCATTACTCTGATACCAAAGCCAGGCAAAGACACTACAGAAAAGTAAACTACAGGCCAATATCCCTGATAAACATACATGCAAAAATCATCAAGAAAATATTAGCAAACCAAATTTAGCAATTTTATCACAACATTAAAAAGAACATACACCATGATCAAGCAGCATTTATTACAGGAGTTCTTGGATAGTTCAACACCTGTACATCAATTAATGTGACACATCACATTAACAAAATGAAGGATAAAAATGATATGATCACCTCTACAGTTGCATAAAGAGCACATGACAAAATTCAATATCCTTTCATGATAAGAACTCTCAACAAACTGAGTATAGAGGAAATAAACCTGACCATAACAAAGGCCATATATACATCAGCTCACATCATACTCAATGGTTAAATGCTGACAGCTTTTCCTCTAAGATCCGAAACAAGACAAGGATGCCCACTTGCACTATTGTTATTCAAAATAGTACTGGGAGCCTTAACCAGAGCAATCAGGCAAGAAAAAGAAATAAAGGTATCCAAATCAGAAAGGAAGAATTAAGACTGTCTTTATTGGCAGATGATATGATATTATATATAGAAAACCCTAAAAACTCCACTAAAAAAAAAAAAAACTGTTAGAACTAATCAACAAATTCAGTAATGTTGTGGGATACAAAGTTATTATATGAAAATCACTTATATTTCTATACATTGACAACAAAATATTTGAAAAAAACATTAAGAAAACAATCCATTTATGACTTTGATGTATTTCCAGACTTTTGCTCCATGTAGTCATTTCATTTTCCTTGATAGGCCCCAAAGTATTCAGCTCCCACCATGGAAAGAAAATCCAGTCTGGAGATGAGGGTCACTTTTACCTTTACCTTTGAACCACTCAGGCCAGCACCTTACCCATCCAAGAAGGTTACCCTCTCCTTCATCCTTCTCCATAATTCTACCAGTGGCCTGGTATTGGGGCAATGATTACAGGCATCTCTGAGAGCATTTTAGAGAAAAGGGAAGAGGAATCACGGCTGAGATTCATTTTGTAAGGTAAGTAATCCAGAGTTTCTCAACCTTGGCACTATTGATATTTGGAGTTGATAATTCTTTGTTATGGGGGCTGTCCTGTGCATAATATGATATTAAGCAGCATTCCTAGCATATGCCCCCTCCTCCATTTCATGATAGTCGGAAATGTCAGTTGAGAGCCACTGGGTTAGTGGAAATCACCAAATTATTGCTGATATGCTCTAAAGAGGTTTATATTCCAATTTGCCTGTGGAAAAGACTGAAATCTAGAGAGGCATAACTTAAGCAAAGGAAGCTGTTCTGTCTTAGAAGTACTATTAATTTGCTGTGAGGTTTTGGTGGGCAAGCATATCAAGATCCCAACAGGAAAGAGCACAAAAATGAAACAAATTTTTGAGGGTAGCTTTTATAGAAGAATGGGTGGGATTTAGGGAACCAACAAGTGATAGTGGAACAGCCAGGAAAGAGCACCATTCCCAAGGGAATTGGAACACTGGAAGAGGGGATACCCTCCAGGGCTGCTGTGGCCTTGGAAGGTCTTCACTGCCAGAGAGGCAGCCCAGTGGGATGGGGCAGGTGAGGGGTGGAGGGGTAAATAGATTGTCCTCTCTCTTTCCTCTCCTCTGCCCATTGACCTCTATACTGGCGAAACTCAAGAGGAAACTGGAAGGAGCCTGGGTGGTGCAGGCTGGAGAAGTCAGCCAGCCTCCTGAGGGTTTGTGTGTGGCGGGGGAGCAGGATGGGGCGGGCATGAAGGGCATGGGGACAGATGGCGAACCACTGTTAGTAAGTTATCTAAGTCTTCTTGACTCTCCAGAATGAGAATTTGAGGCCTCCTCTTCTTAAGGGATACTATGGCACTAAAGGGAGATAGGCAAAAATTGTTTTTGAAAAATAAAGCACATATACTACAGGACACTTCTCTTTTGACTTCTGGTTCTGTTTCATGCAGTAATGTCAAGTCATACTGCTTTAGTTACTTCAGGATTAGATTTGTTTTTCAGCTTTATTGAGGTATGATTGATCAAAAAATTCTAAGATATCTAAACTCTACAATGTGATGATTTTGATACACAGATGTTAAGACCAATGTCAAAGAGCTTATTTCTTATATATTCATCTAGGAGATTCATAATTTCAGATCTTATATGCAAGTCTTTACCATTTTGCATTGATTTTTATGTCTGGTTTAAGATAGATATCCAGGTTCATTCTTTTGCATATGGCTGTCTAGTTTTCCAAATACCATTTGTTGAAGAAATGATCCTTTTCCCATTGTATATTCTTGGATCTTTTGTCAAAAATTAATTGACACTCTCTCTCTCTCTCTCTCTCTCTCTCTCTCTCTATATATATATATATATATATATATAGTACTGTTTTAATTACTATAGCTTTGTAGAAGAGTCTGGAATCAGGAAGAGTGATACCTTTGGCTTTGTTCTTTCTCATATTTGCTTTGGGTCTTTTGTGGTTTTATACAAATTTTAGGATTAGTTTTTTCTATTTCTGAGAAGAATACCATTGGAATTTTGGTAGGGATTGCTTTGAATCTGTAGATTACATTGGGCATTATGGACATTTTAATGGCATTAATTCTTCTAGTTCATGAATGCAGACTGTCTTTCCATTTATTTGTGTTCTCTTCAATTTACTTCACCAATGTCTTACAGTTTTTACTATTTATGTATTTCACCTCCTTGGTTAAATTTATTCCTAAGTACTTTTTTTTTTCATGATGAAACCCACAGAAAATTGTCCTTATAGCTGATCAACAGGAAAGTCTCTGTTTCCTCCAACGCCATGAATATTTGAGGGACCAAAGAATGAATAAATGAAGTCAGTAGTATAATTTACTTTCAAATGATAAGAACTATGTAACTGATCAAATTTACCCTCCTAGAGACAAATTTATGACTCCACTACAAACAGTATAGACCTGCACTGTCCTATAAGGTAGCCACTACTTGTATATGTGCCTATTTAAATATCAGTTAATTAAATATAAAACATTTCCATTATCACAAAAAGTTTTATTGGAGAGCACTGACACTCCTTCCCTCCTCCCCCAATTATCTTCTGTTTTTAACAATGTCTCTGCTCCCAATATCTGGTTATATTTATTTTATATGTATTTGTTACTATTCTATGGTTTTGCTGTAAACTACCTTAATTCCTTTGTGAAATCTATTAGGGTATCAGTACTTTGAAACACCTGCCTATAAAACCCTGTTGTTGCTGGAGTTTTTTAAAGAATGCACTTAATTTACGTAAATCCTCACAACAACGTCTACGACATACATAATATTTCCCAGTTTCCAAAGAGGAAAGTGCGGTCAGGAGGGTTAAGTGTCTTGCGCAGTCTTGGTACCAGAGGCGCAAACCCCCAAACCCCTGGCACGTCCTCAGATCCCCAGGCCCCAGCCCGCACCCTCAGATGGAGATGCCTCAAGCCCAGCGGCCTAGACTACGTGCGCCAAATACATATGCAGCAACTGAGTTATCTCTCCATAACAACAGAAACCATAAACATTTTGTAAATGAAAACAGATTTAACTTTTTAAATAGTTTGTCTTTTGTTTTCTTGAGAAAGCACCCATGGGGAAAGCGCGTCCTTACATCAGCCACCCAGGCCGACGCGGAGAGGTGGGCGGCGCCAAGGCCACGCCGGGAACTCCAGGCTCAGGCTTAGCCCACCGCTTGCGGGCGCCGGACTCCCGCTGGCATCCGTTTCAAGCTCCAGTCGGAGTGTTTTATAAAAGCCGCAGTGACCCCTACTCACCTGCACTTGCCTTATCTGCCCCTGGCACAAAGCTCAAGCTCTTCCTGCAACCTCCAGGCGCTGTCACCGCTCTACGACCTGGACGGGAGCAGCTTGGGATTGGCCGCCAAGCTGGAAGAGGTGCGGCGCGCCGGAGGCGGAAGCAGGAAGAGGAGAAAGCCGTCTCTCTCCGGGGAGGGCTGGTACCAGTTCCCTGCTGACCAGACTCACACGGCTGGCTCCCTGTTCCCTGCGCGCGGCTAGGCAGTGCAAGTGGCAGTGAGCGTGTTAAACAAAAGATTTTAACTTCTAGAACTGACAGTGTTTTTAAAAGGAAGGGTTTATTAGGCCTCTGCTAGCAAAATAATCATCACCACCATAATAATAAAGAAGGAGAAAAGGAAGGAGGAAAGAGAAGGGGGAGAGGGAGGGAGAGAAGAAGAAAGAAGAGACGGGTCATGGGGCTTGGAGTCTAAACACCAGGAGCATGGCTAGATAGAAAAGGCATGTATGCCATCTAAGAGTTTTGCGAGCGTTTTTATACATCAACTAGGAGAGAGAAAGCTGTAAACCGTTCTGAAATAATTTACATTAGATATAGACAAAGGGAATGGGAGAAGGTGAAGTGGGGCTAGTTCTCGGGTATGGGTAGCAAAGTCTGCGGAAAGGTCCACAGATCATTTTGTAAAGCTCATGTAAAAGGAACAAGCGGAGGCACAGCTGGGGTTCCATGGTACCTATTCTCTCTTTTGGATAATCTCAAACCACCTGGAAATTAATCCTAAATTCCAACAGATACACAGGAATGTGAGCAGTCTTTTGTCAGAGCTGATCCACAGCTACTAACAGGCTATTTATTTTCTTTCTCTCACCCTCGGGCCACTGTAATTTTAATTTAGAACATCTCAGAATTAATTTCTTCTCAGGAACTTGCCAACTGGAAGGGGTAGGTCGTAGGCCCATGCTCTGGGACCTGTGGAGGTGTCCGTGGCCCTCACAGTGTGCTCTGTGGAGAAAGAGGGGCATCTCAGCCCTCTCCTCCACTCTACTCCAAACAAAGGGAACCGGCTGGGTACTTTCTGGGTTAGCAAACGGCTTTCACTGAACAGGCGTCAGAAGCAGCTTTTTGGCGGGGGTGGGGGGGGTGGGGGGGTGTTTGCTTTGCGTGTGTCATAAAATACATGACAAAGTTTACCATCTTTACCATTTTTAAGTTCAGTGATATGAAATACATTCACATTATTGAGAAAAAAATCACCACTGTCCATCCTCATAACTCTTTTCATCTTGTGAAACTGAAACTATTAAAACGGAGTTGCATTAGACAGTAATTCCCCATTATCCCTTGCCCCAACCCCAGACAAACACCATTATTTTCCATCTTATGTTTTGACTACTCTAAGTCCCTCATGGAAGTGGAATCATACAGTGTATGTCTGTTTGTGATTGGCTTGTTTCATTTAGCATATTGTTCTCATGGTTCATCATTTTTGTAAGTTATTGCAGAATGTCCTTTTTTTAAGGCTAAAAATAGCCTTAAACTGTATGTATATGAACATTTTGTTTATTCATTTATCTAGTGATGGACACTTGAAGTTGCTTCTGTGTTTTAGCTATTGTGAATAATACTGCTATGAACATGGGTGTACAAATATCTCTTTAAGACCCTTAAGACCCTGGCTTCAATTCTTTTAGATGAATTCTCAGAAATGGAATTACTGGATTATATGGTAATTCTATTTTTAATTATTTGAGGAATCATCATACTGTTTTCCATAGTGACTATACGATTTTACCTTTCCACCAATACTGCACAAGGGTTCCATTTTTTCCTCATTCCTGCAAATACTCATTTTCTGGTTTCTTGATAGTAGCATCCTAATGAGTGTGAGGTATTATCTCATTGTAGCTTTGGTTTGCATTTCCCTAATAATTGGTGGTTTGAGTATCTTTTCATACGTCTGTTGACTATCAGTATCTCGTCTTTGAAGCATTATCTATTCAAGTCCTTTACTGATTTTGGAATTATGTTTGGTTTTTTGTTGTTGAGTTTTAGGAATTCTTATACATTCTGGATATTAATTCTTTATCAGATATATAATTTGCAAATATTTTCCCCTATTCTGTGCATTGTCTTTTTACTCTACTGATACGTCTTTTGATGCTGGAAACTTTTTATTTTCATGAAGTCTAATTTATCTATTCTTTGTTTTATTACCTGTGCCTTTGGTGTCATATCCGAGAAATCACTGCCAGATTCAATGTCATAAAATGTTTTCTTCTAAGAGTTTTATTGTTTTAGGTCTTATATTTAAGCCCTTGATCCATTTTGAGTTAATATTTGTATATGGTTTTAGGTAAGGGTTTAGCTTCATTTTTTTGCATGTGGATATCCAGTTTTCCCAAAAACATTTGTTGAACAATGTTTTTGTTGTTCTTCCTCAATTGGGTGGTTTTACGACACTTGTCAAAAATCATTTGACCATATGCATGGGTTTATTTTAGGGTTCCTTATTGAATTCCATTGGTTGATATCTGTCTTTAAGCCAGTACCACACTGTTTTGATTACTGTAGCTTCTAATAAGTTTTGAAATCCAGAAGTAAGAGTTCTCAATATTGTTTCAATAATTTAGGGTACCTTGAAATTCCATATAAATTTTAAGATGGGTTTTTGCTATTTCTAAAAAATAATAATAAAGCAAAAAACAAACAAAAAAAACCCTGTCATTTGGATTTTTGAAGGGTTTGCTTTGAATCTGTGGATTATTTTGGATCTCTAGATTACTTTTAACAATATTAAGTCTTTCAATTTATAAACTAGGGATGTGTTTCCATTTATTTATATCTTCTTTAATTTCTTTCAGCAATGTTTTATAGGGTTCATTGTGTCTTTTAATTACCTCCTTGGTTAAATTAATTCCTAAGTATCTTATTCTTTTTGATGGTATTTAAATGGAATTATTTTTGTAATTTTTTTAAGGTAGTTAATTGTTAGTGTATAGATATGGAACTGATTTTTGTGTGTTGGCTTTGTATCCTGTTACCTAGCTGAATTCATTTATTAGTTCTAATATTTTTTCCCCCTGTGGAATCCTGAGGGTTTTCTACATATTAGATCCTATCATCTGCAAACAGAGATAATTTTACTTCTTTCCTTCTAATTTGTATGACTTTTATTTCTTTCTCTTGCTTAATTGCACTGGCTAGAACTTCAAGAACTATATTTAGTAGAAGTAGTGAAAATGAACATCCTTGCCTAGTTCCTAGTCTTAGAGGAAAAGCTTTCATTCTTTTGCCATTGAGTGTGATGTTTGCTGTGAGTTTTTCATATATGGCTTTTTTTATAATGAGGAAGTTTCCTTCTATTCCTAGATTATTGAGTACTTTTATGATGGAAGGGTGTTGAATTTTGTCAAATGTTTTTCCTGCATCAACTGAAGTGATCATGTGGTTTTTTTCTTTCTGTAAATGTGGAGCATTATATTGTTTGATTTTCTTATGTTGAACCATTCTGCTTGGTCTGTGTATAATTATTTAATATGATGCTGAAGTCTGTCTCCTAGTATTTTGGTGAGTATTTTTGCATCAGTGTTCATGAGGGATATTGATTTGTAGTTTTTCTTTCTTATACTGTCTTTGTCTGGCTTTAGCATCATGGCATTTGGGGCTCATTGAATGAGTTACAAAGTGGTTCCTTCTGTTCGATTTTTTGGAAAATTTGAGAAGGATTGGTGTTAATTCTTCTTTAAATTTTCTGTAGATTCACCAATGAAACCATCAGTTCCAGGGCTTTTCCTTGTGGGGAGATTTTTGCTTACTGATTCAATCTTCTTACTTGTTACAAGTCTGTTTATATTTTCTAATTCTTTATGATTTAGTCTTGGCAGGCTTTATGTTTCTAGGAATTTATTGAGTTTATCTAGGCTATCCGATTTGTCAATATACAATTAATTGTTCATAGTACTCTCTCATAATCCCTTTTACTTCTGTAGAATCAGTAGTAATGTTTCAACTTCATTTCTGATTTTAGTAATTTGAGTCCTCTCTCTTTTTTTATAAGTTCATCTAGCTAAAAGTTTGTCAATTTTGCTGATCTTTTCAAAGAACCAACTTTTAGTGTCATTGATTTATTCTATTGTTTTTCTATTATCTATTTCTTTTATGTCTAATCTTTATTATTTTCCTCCTTCTGCTAGCTTTGTGTTTAGTTTGTTCTTTTTTCAGGTTCTTGGGTTGGAAAGTTATGTTGTTGATTTGAAATCTTTCTTATTTTTAATGTAAGCATTTACAGCTATAAATTTCCTCCTTAGCATTGCTTTTGCTGAATCACATAAGTTATGGTATATTGTTTTCTGTTTTTATTCATCTCTAAATATTTTATAATTCTCTTTATATTTTCTCTTTTCTTTTACCCAAATAATTTTATTATTCAATTAAACCTTTTATTTCAATGAAGTATTGAGAAACTTCAAGTAAACAAACAATAGACAAATGGTCTTAATTGTTCTTTCAAAATTCCAAATGAAGTCAAAGCTTTAAAATCCTTTAATCATATGATTTTCCTTTAATTTCAGGTAATTTGTCTACAAATGAGTTTATAAGATATACTTCATATAAGATAAATTTCATATTATCATTTTTCCCTCGTAGGCAGTGTTTTAGAGTTTCTTCAGCATTTCAGTATCACTTAAGTTTCTTTTTTTATTTTTAACAGAAAGTTTTTTGTGTGGAAGATACATTTTCAATAATATTAAGTCCATGAATTTTCTCTATGATACAATACTTTAACAATAATTTTGTACAAATTCTTACGATATGTAGGGTCAAATTAATACTAGTTGAGTAATGCAAATTGAGTTACCAACTTCTCTTATATTGCTCCCAATTCAATAGTGTTTAGAAAATTTGAGTAAAATAACAAACAGCTTAACCATAAATTGTTTACAAACAGCATTTTTAGAATTTTTTTGAATGAAAAAATACAGATAGGTGTTAATAGAGCTTTTCTTTAAATGAAATTTCATCCATATTGCCAATCTGTCTTTTCACTGGACAGTTTAATTAATTTCATTTAAAGTAATTACTGATAATGAGGGACTGACTTCTGTGATTATAGTATTTTTTATATACCTTATAGCTGCATTTTTCATTTCTTTTTTCAGTTTATTTTTTATAAAATGTGTTAACATTGGTTAATAAATTATATAGGTTTCAAGGATACAATATTATAATGCATCATCCGTATACTGTATTGTGTGCTCATCACCCAAAGTTTAGTCTCTTTCTATCACCATATATTTGAGTCCCTTTATCCTCTTCTATCTTCCCCACCACCCTCCTTCCCCTCTGATAACTACTATACTGTTTTCTTTGTTAATTAGTCTTTTCTTTGTTTTGTTCATTCATTTGTGGCTTTCTGTTTTGTCCCACATGTGAGTAAAATCATGATTCTTGCCCTTTTACATTTGACTTATTTCATGCAGCATGATATTCTTAAGATATATCCATGTTGTTGCAAATGCCATATTTCAGTTCCCTTATAGTCCAGTTGTATTCCATTGTATACATGTACCATATCTTCTTTATCCAATCATCCATTGAAGGACATTTAGGTTATTTCCATGACTTAACTACTGTGAATAATGCTGCAATGAACATAAGGGTACATATATATTTGTGAATAACTCTTCTCTAAATTTTCAGGTAGATACCCAGGAAAGGGATTACTGGGTCATATTCTTAATTTTTTTAGGAACCTCCATACTGTTTTCTCTAGTGGCTGTACCAATTTATAGTTTCACCAGGAGTGTATAAGGGTTCCTTTTTTCCCACATCCTCTCCAACACTTGCGATTATTTGTTTTATTGATAATAACCATTCTAATATGTGGTGTTGATTTGCATTCCTTAATAGCTAGGGAAGTTGACCAACTTTTCATGTCTGTTGGCCATTTGTATGTCTTCTTGGGAGAAGTGTCTGTTCAGGTCCTTTGTCTGTTTTTTTAGTTGACTTGTTTGGGGTTTTGTTGTTGTTCAGTTGTATGAGTACTTGGTGTATTTTGAATATTAGCCACTTGTTGGAAGTATTATTTGCAAATGTCTTCTTCAATTTATTTGGAAGACTTTTTGTCTTCTTGATGGTTTCTTAAGCTGAGCAGAAGTTTTTTTAAGTTTGACATAGTCCCATTCACTTATTTTTGCTTTTACTTCCCTTGCCTTTGAGGTGAATTTCATAAAATCCTCTCTGAGATCAAGGCTCATATGTTTAGTATCTATATTTTCTCTATGTATTTAATTGTTTTAGGTCTTATATTTAGGTCTTTGATCTATTTTAACTTAATTTTTGTGTAGGGTGTCAAATAGCAGTCTAGTTTTCTTCATTTGCATGTGGATTTTCAATGTTTCCAGCACCTCTTATTGAAGAGGCTTTCTTTTCTCCACTGTATGTTTTAGAGCCTTTGTCCAAAATTGGTTGCTCATGTACAGGTGCATTTATTTCTGGGTTCTTAATTCTGTTTCATTGGTCGGTGTGTCTGTTTTTCTCCAATATCATACTGTTTTGATTTAAGGTCAGGAAGTGTGATACCTCCAGCTTTTCTTCTTTCCTTTCAGGACTGCTTTGGCTATTTGGGGTGTTTTGTGGTACAATACAAATTTAATAATTTTTTCTCTTCTTATTTTGAGAAATGCCATTGGGCTTTCAATAGATATTACATTAAATGTGTATATAGCTCTGGGAACATGGCCATTTTAACTGTGTTAATTCTTCCAATTCAGAAACACAAGTTATCTTTTTTTTGTGTTTCTTCTTCAGTGTTTTTTGTTTGTTTGTTTGTTTGTTTTTTTTTTTTATGTGGGTAGCCCCCTGGTTGGGCATCAAGCCCAGGCTGCAGCGTTGACAGTGCTGAAGTCTTAGCCACTACACCATCAGGGAACTCCCCTTCTTCTTTGGTTTCTTTCAGTAACGTCTTATAGTTTTCAGTGTATAGGTTCTTCACATCCTTTGTTAAGTTTGTACCTAGATATTTTATTATTTTGCTGCAATCACAAATTGAATTTATTTCTTTTTTCTGAAATTTTGTTAATATAGAAATGCAATGAATTTTTGTACATTGATTTTGTATCCTACAACTTCACTGTATTCGTTTATTATTTTTAATAGCTTTTTAATGAAGTCTTTATAGTTTTCTATACAAAGAATCATTTCATCTGCAAAAAGTGTCAATTTTACTTCTTCATTCTCAATTTGGATGGTTTTTATTTCTTTCTCTTGCCTTATTGCACTGGCTAGAACTTCGAGCACTATAATGAATAACATGGTGAAAGTGAGCATCCTTGTCTTTTCCTGATGTTAGAAAAAAAGCTTTCACTTTTTCAACATTCATTATGAATTAGCTGAGGTTTTGTCATATATGCCTTCTATTGTGTTGCAATTATTTCTTTCTATATCCATTCTATTAAGCATCATTTTTTCTATTGTCTTTTTGCTCTCCATTTTATTTATTTCTGTTCTAATTCTTTTTCTTACACTGATTTTGTGCTTCATTTTTTTCTTTATCTGGTCCTTTAAAATAAAGTGTTCAGTTAATTGATATTTTTGTTGATATAGGCCTGTAATGATATAAACTTCCTTCTAATTACCACTTTCTCTGTATCCCCAAAATTTTGATAAGCCGTATTGTCATTCTCACTTGTCTCTATGTGTCTTTTCATCTATTGTTTCTTCTTTGACACATATTTGTGTTTTTTCCCGTATTCTTTTAGCAATTGATTCCCAATTTAAAGCATTGTGGTCAGAGAATATTTTGGTATGCTTTCAGTCTTTTTGGATTTGTTGAGACTAGCTTTGTGTTCCAATATATGGTCTATCCTTGAGAAGGTTCCATGTGCTCTAGAGAAGAATGTATAATGTGCTATTCTGGGATGAAAAGCTCTATAAATATTGATTATGTCCATTTGGTCTAATTTGTCATTTAAGGCTGATATTTCCTTATTCATTTTGTTTGGATGACCTACCTATAGTTGTCAATAGGGGTATTAGGTCCCCTAATTATAATTGCATTTTTGTCAGTTTTTCCCTCTGGTTAGTTATTGCTTTATATATTTTGGTGTTTTCAGGTTGAGTGCATATATACAGAAGGTGCCGAAAAATGTCTACATTTTTTTTTTTTAATGTGGGTAGTTCCCTGGCTAGGAATCGAACCCATGCCTCAGTGTTGACAGCGCTGAAGCATAGCCACTACACCCCCAGGGAACTCCCATGTATACATATTTTAAGAAAAGAAAAAGTGTATTAAAATTGTAATACTCAATATATACCAAAAACAGAAGATGAATACAAGTCACATTTGACTTCCGCAAATATAAGAGGTGCTCAAAGAGGTTACAATCACTGTCCAGTCTTTTTTTTTTTTTTTTTTTTTTTTTGCTTTTTGGTGTGTGGGTAGCTCCCTGGCTGGGAATTGAACCCAGGCTGCAGTGCTGACAGTGCCAATGCTGAAGCCTTAAGCCACTACACCATCAGGGAACTCCCAGTCATTTCTGATTATGGCAAACTAGTGCTTGAGCAATGTTGACCAAAGTGTCCACTTGTATTTCTGCAGATGCCATTCTAATTTCTTCCTGAAGTACCACCAGTGTAGCCTGTTTGCTGTGGTATACCACATACTTTAAGGTCCCCCATAGGTAAAAGTCAAGGGGTGTTAAGTGAGGAGAATGTGGGGGAAACAAACAACATTCTCAAATTTCAAATACCCCTTCAAAATGGTCTTTTGCTCCTCAATTGAAAATTGTGTTTTCACCATTTTCTTTGTCCTGTCTATGGCATGGTGATGCTAGCATTCATTTGATTAATGCCATCTTTTGAGCAAACATCATACTACACATTGCTACCATAATTCAACTCAATTTCAAAATGTAATACACAGATAACACCCCTTAAAGTGCATATACATTTTTTGGCACCTCCAGTAATGACAAATGTTATATATTCCTGGTGCATTGTCCCCTTTATCATTATAACATGTTCATCTTTTTCTCTTGTTAACATTTTTATCTTGAAAGCTACTTTGTTAGATGTAAGTATGGCTACAATCCACTTTTCTCTGGATGTTATTTGCTGGAAGTATCATTTTTAACCCCTTCATTTTTTTTGAGGTTTATTTTTTATTTTATTTTTTTAAATTACATTTTACCTACAATATTATAATGGTTTCAGGTGTACATCGCAGTGATGAGTCATTTGTATAACTTATTAGATCCTCATTCTGATACATCTGGTTTACCTCTAACACCATACGTTGTTATTACAATGTTTTTAACTGTATACCCTATGCTGCATTTTATATCTCTGTGGCTATGAATTTTTACTTCTTGATTTCTTTCCCTTTTTTCCCACCCCTCCAGCTCTCCTCCCATCACCCCAACAAATCTAGTACCCATCTAACATGTCACACAATTGCTGAAACCTTATTGACTATATTCCCACGTTATATTGTGTATCTCCTTGATTATTGCCTTGTAACATTCAAAATAAACTTCTTCATCCCTTTCCCTTATTTTACCCACTCTTCCACCCATCCTCCCATCTTAGACAAGTCCCTGTAACATTCCTTGTAATACTGGTTTGGTGGTGATGAATTCCTTTAGCTCTATCTTATCTGAGAAGCTCTTTATCTGTTTCTTTTTTTTTTTCTTCTTCTTTTTTTTTTTTTTTTTTTTTTTTTTTTTTTTTTTTTTTTTTTTTTTTTTTTTTTTTTTTTTTTTTTTTTTTTTTTTTTTTTGGTATGTGGGTAGCTCCCTGACTGAGAATCGAACCCAGGCCACAGCACTGACAGCACCAGCGCTGAAGCCGTAAGCCACTACACCATCAGGGAACTCCCTCTTTATCTGTTTCTTAATTTTGAATGTTGGCCTTGCCGGATACGTTGTTTTTGGTTGTTGATCCTTGGCTTTCATCATGTTGAATATTTTCTGCCAATCCCTCTGGCCTGTAAAATTTCTGATGAGAAATCTGCTGAGAGTCAAATGGGTGTCCCCTTATAAGTTACTACTTGCATTTCTCTTGCTGTTTTTAGAGTTTGCTCTTTTTCTTTAACTTTTCTCGTTTTAATTATGACATGCCTTGGTGTGTTCCTGTTTGGGATCATCTTGTTTGGGACTCTCTGTGCTTCCTGGGTTTGTATGTCTATTTCCTTCTCCAGGTTAGGAAATTTTCAGTTATTATTTCTTCAGATAATTTCTTGATCCCTTGTTTTTCCTCTGTTCTGTCTGGTAGGCCTATGATATGAATGTTTTTATGCTTAATATTGCCCCAGAGGAATTTCAAACCATTTTCAATTTTTTGGATCCTTTTTTTTTTATTTGTTGTTCTGATTGGGTGTTTTCTGCTGGCTTTTCTTGCAAATCACTACTTTGTACTTCTTCTTCATCTAGTTTGGTGACTTTTAGTCCACTCTTTATTTCAGTTAATGTAATCATTGTCTCTGTCTGGTCCTTTATGATGGTTTGTATGTCTTCCTCTATGCTTGCCATCTCTCTGTTGAAGTTATCATTAGTTCCCTAAGCATTTTTATAATCATTGTTTTATCTCTGCTTTTGATGGGTCATCTGTCCCTATCTCTTTTACTTCTTTTGTCTGTTGTTCGGATTTATTTTGAGCTCCCTTTCTCTGGTTGCTCATTCTGGTAGCCTCTCTGAACACTCACTGCTTCAGTTTTTTTGGTGTTTGCTGCTAATAGTGGGTGGGCAGAGGTCTGTGGGAAAGGGGTGTTCATGGCTTTGTTTATTTCCTGGTGCTGCAAAGGTTGTGCAGGTAGTTTGGGCATAATTACACTTTTCTGTTCTCTGTTTGCCCCGCAGATTCTTTCCTGAGCTTTGACGTCAGCTATCCTGTATGCTGGTCTTACAGACTGTGCTGGTTGTGGGCCGAGAAACACACACCCATTGCTCTCTCTCCTTTTTCTTTCCAGGGAACAGTCACACTGTGCTCCTCACTGCCCCATTGCTCCC
This sequence comes from Lyroderma lyra, assembly GCA_004026885.1. Classification (NCBI taxonomy): domain Eukaryota; kingdom Metazoa; phylum Chordata; class Mammalia; order Chiroptera; family Megadermatidae; genus Lyroderma; species Lyroderma lyra. The sequence goes on from PVJL010007183.1 coordinate 75,979, forward strand.
CCTCTTCTCTGAACTGGAGTAAAGTCGGGCCTTGGCATCTTGCAGACTGGTCAGCATCTCCTGGGGTCCAATGTGGGTTCTGGTTGTGGTATCTCATGCCCCTGTGTCTGGGCCTTCTTTTCTCTGTCCCACAGACTGAGTTAGGTCCAGAATGCTCTCCCGCCACCATTTTCCTCCTCCCTTCCCCAGCAGTAGTGTTCCAAGCAAGGATTCAGGCACGGCCCATGTCTCTGAACTTCCCCTTTTATTTCTCCTTTGTTTAACCCTCTATCTGCCTGCAAGTACTTTAATGCAAAAAGCTGGTTTCTTAGTTGTGATTGTGTATTGTGTAGAGAGTCTTTAGTTGAGTTATAGATGTTTTATTAGTTGTAATCTCCAGCAGAGTTTTTCAGAAGAAGTCCCTCTCATGCCACCTCAACCCCTTCATTTTGAGTCTATGTTTGTCCTTTCAGCTGAGATGTGTCTTCTGAAAGCAAGGTATAGTTTCTTTTATTTCTTTTTTCTTTTTTCTTTTTTTTTTTTTTTTTTGGTCCAACCTGCTACTCTGTGCCTTTTAATTGGTAAGTTTAGTCAGTTTACATTTAGGGTGATTATTGATATATAAAGATTTCCTATAGCCATTTTATCTTTTCTTTTCTGAAGTTTTTTTTCTGTTTTTTCTTTTCCCTTGTGTTTCTGTCTGTTGTTTTAGTTTGATGGTTCTATGATTTTTCCCTTCATTTTCCTTTTTTTTTTTTAATGTTGTTTCAGTTTACAGATTTGTTGTGTGGTTATCATTAGGTTTATGCAAAAGAAGGTTATATATCTATCTACACACACACACACACACACACACACACACACACACACACATATGTATAAGCAGTCCTTTTCTTCTGATTGTTTCGTAGCTCCATCCACCTGTGTAAATTCAGTTTTTTACCCCTTCCCATTTCATGTTTTTGTTGTTGCAAATAATGACTGTTTTATGTTATGAGTTTATTTCCAAATTGCAGTAGCTATTTTCTTATTATTATCTTAAAATAATTTTTTTTTACTTTCTTTAACTTTTATGTTATATTTAAGTGCTTGATACCCTTATCTAAACAAGTGTTGCAGTTTTCTGGTTCTGTCAGTTTGGTAGTCATCTTGCTTATACTGTTGTATCTTTTTGTCTTTTTGTTTCAGGTACAATAACCCTCTTTATTATTTCTTCTAATGCAGCTCTCATGGTAGTAAATTTCCTTAGCTTCTCTATGTTTGGAAAAGTCTTTATTTCTTTTTCATACCTAAAGGGTAAGTTTGCTTGATATATTATTCTTGGCTGGTAATTTCTCTTTCAAATATTTAAATAGTTAATTCCACTGTCTCCTAGCTTGTAAGGTTTCCGCTGACAAATTCAGTGATAATCTAATAGAATTTCCCTTGTGGGCTATTGTCTTTCTTTTAAAAAATGGCTGACTTAAGAATCCTTTCCTTGTCAGTTTTAATATAATATGCCTTAGAGAAGGCCTTTTGAATTAAAATAATTAGGTGTTCTGTTAGCTTCTTGTATCCAAGCATCCAGTTCTTTCCAAAACTTTGAGAAGTTTTCATCAATTATTTGTTTAAATAGGCTCTTTGTTTCTTTCTCCCATTCTCTTCCTTCTAGTATACCCATTATACTTATATTGCTCTTCACTCTTTGACTTCTGGTGTACCCATTATTTTTATATTGCTCTTAATAATCAAGTCAAGATAGTTCTTGTATATCCCCCCCCTTTTTTTTACTCTCAATTCTCTTCTTCCTTCTGACTAATATCTATATTTCTACCTTCTATGTTACTAACTGTTTTCTCCATAGGTCTGCTCTATTTCCTAAGCTGTCTAGTTTATCCTTCTTTTTCTTTTAATAATTGAATTATTCAGCTCTAGAATTTCTGTTTGGATTTTTAAAAATAGTTTCAATCTCTTTGGTGAAATACTTCTTTTGTACATTGATTTTCTTTCTGAGTTTGTTTATTTGCCTTTCTGAGTTTTCTTGTATCTCATCAAATTTTTTCAGAACTGCAGTCTTAAATTGTTACTCATTCAAATTACATATCCATGTCTATAAGTTTGTTTTCTGGGGATTTTTATTTTCTTTCTGAACTCCCTTGTTATCTTGGTTATTCATTGTGCTTGGTGAATTATTTCTGTGCCTATGAATTTGTGAAAATGAAATCTGTTTTTAAAAATAATTTTAGTTAATAAGTGGAGGTCCATCTTTTGTTTTCCAATACATGATGCTGAGGTGCAAATTTTTATTTTCTCTTACTGGATTGCTGAGGCTTCCAGATCTCCATGGCGTCACCCTCACTGTGGAAAACACTTCGTATTTCCCAAAAGTTGGGCTTTTCCTTTATAGCCTGCTCACCTTGGTCTCAGGGCACCACTCCTATAGATTGAAAGGTGTGGGCTATGGATTTTCTGTTTGTTTTTGAAACCACCTTCCCATAGCTAGATGCTGCCATAGGGTTACTCTGAGGTGACCTAACTTCTTCTTCATTGCAAGGGATGGGCAGGAGCTGTGGGTTCATGGGTCCACAGTTCTGGTCTTCCTTGTGGGTTTAGCAGCAATGAGTACAGACCACTTAGGCTGGTAAGTTGTGTTGGGTTTTTTTGTTTGTTTTTTTTTTAGCACTTTCATGATCTACCAAGTAAGGATTTTACAGAGGGAGATGAGTGGATAGATTTCCCATCTGCAAAATTCTTTGTTCAATGCTGGTGGGCCTTGGAGTGCTTAGATTTTTTTTTTCACTGTTTCTCTGTCCTTGACCCTGGGCCCAACCTCAATGTATGCCAGTGAACCAGTTCCAATTGTTGCCTCTGTCCCTCTGGTCTGGTCTGCACAATGAGGGCTGCACCCCAGTCCTTCACTGCTATTGTGTCCAGTGGGGCCATGAGGAGTGTGGGGCTATGTGCAGCTTCTGTTTCAGTCCTTCTCCTTACCATCTCATCACCACTGTTTACTCAGATATGTCCACCTTCAGATGTCTCTGCACAATATCTCTAGTTTTTATGTGTTGAGCAGGGAATCCTTTGCTGAATTCTAGCTGTCCAATTTGTTTTAACTTCAAGAGGAGACTAGGAGGTCAGTCCTATTATGCTGCCATGCTTCTAACTCACCATTTAGCCTTATTTGTTTCTCATTTCCTGTATTACTGTATTCTTTTTTCCTTTAGTTCATTTTTGGTAGCAAAATATTTAAATTATTTTCTCACTTTCTTTGATATATTCTATAGCTATTTTGTTTGTGGTTACCATATAATTTACATTGAACATCCTAAAATATAACACTCTAATTTGAATTTATACCAAATTAGCTTCAATAGCATATAAAAACTCTGCTTTTTTACATCTTTATCTTTACCCCTTTCAATTATTGATGTCACAAAATTTTATCTTTATATATAATGTGTTTTAAAACATAAACTAGTAATTCTTTTAAACATGTCAGTGTCTTAAATTACATAGAAAATAAGATTTGGAGTTACAAATCAAAGTTATAGTAATACTAACTTTTATACCAATAACTTTAAAATATATATATTAGTCTCTTAAATCACATAGAAAACAACTGCAATTATAAACCATTGTTATAACAACACTAACTTGTTAATTGTCCATGTATTTATCTTTAAAATTATTATCTAGTGTCCTTTAACTTCACCTTGTGAAACTCACTTGAGTATTTCTTACCAGGCATATCTAGGGGTCACAAACTCCCTTGGTTTTGGTTTATCTAAATTATGTCTTAATTTCTCTCTCACTTTTAATGAACAGTTTTGCTGGATATAGGATTTTTGGGTTTTTTTCTTTTCTTTCAGCACTTTGAATATATCCTCCCACTGTCTTCCAAAGTTTCCAATCAGAAATTCATTGATAATCTTATTGAGGATCCCTTGTATGTGACCATTCACTACTCTCTTGTTTCTTTCAAGATTCTCTCTCTCTCTCTCTCTCTCTCTCTCTCTCTCTCTCTCTCTCTCTCTCTCTTTCTCTCTCTCTCGGCCTTTTGAAAGTTTGGTTATAATATGTCTCAGTGTGTGGGTCTCTTTGAGTTAATCTTGCTTTGAGTTTTTTGAGCTTCTTGGAAACTTATATTTATGTCTTTCATCAAGTTTGGGAAGTTTTCAGCCAGTATTTCTTCAAATATTGTTTCTGCTCCTTTCTCTTTATATTCTTCTTGGACTTCCATAATGCACATAATGTCCTACTTGATAGTATACCAGAGGACTCTCACATTGTTTGCTTTTCTTCAATCTTCTTTGTTTCTGTTTCTTATAGTAATTTTGATTATCTTGTCTTCAAGCTCATCTACTTTTTCTTATGCCTGTTCAAATCTAACTTTGAATTCCTCTAATGCATTTTTCATTGCAGTTATTGTACTTTTCAGCTCCAGAATTTCTTTTTTATTTATTTCTAAGTTTTCTGTCTTCATATATTCCTCTAGTTCTGTGAGCATCTTTAAAAAATTTGTTTTTAAGATTTTTCTAGTGTATCTGCCATTAGGTCTTTTTCAGGGATAATTTCTATTGATTTATTGTTTCCTTTGAAAAACCCATACTTTTCAGCTTCTTTGTATGCCTTGTGATTTTTTTGTGGAACACTGATCATTTAACTGTAATTATGTAGTAATGCTGGAAATCAGAACCTCCCCTTTCTTTAGGGTTTGCTGGTTTTTATTACTGTTAATAAAACAGTGTGGTTAATTGTGTAGGTTGTCTCTGTGGGGAGGATCAGTTTGAGGTATAAAAGCAAGGCCTTCTCAAGTCTTTTGTAAGCCTTTCCCAGGGTATCTGTAGTCACTTTCTAATTTTCCCCTTAAATGTAATTGTTCTTTTTTTTATTTTTATAATGCCCTAGTCTTTAATGTCTGGGTCCCAAATTGGAAAAGAAGCAAAAAGGGAAGGGGAGCAGACATTCTGTGTGTGCTGACCAACTCCAGCATAGCAGCAGGCTGTTGGCTCTGCTACCTCAGCTGTCTGCAACCTGTCATAAATGATAGTTCAGAGAGTTCCCCCAAAAGTAAATGGAGAGAAAATCAAAAAAGGAAGGACATTAAATCCCCTGGAAGTCACTTCAGTTAGAGAGGAGAAGCTTGTTACAATGAGGGAAGGTGCAACACAATAACTTCCCACTTCTTTGACTGAATCTCTGTGATCCTAAGCAGCAATTAGTGATCAGAGCACAAATATTTGGATGCCAAGCTCTGGCTTCTGCAAGGTGTCTGTAAGCTGCTCCAGGAACTTTTGCACAGTTGCTTGCCATATGGCTGGGTAGCTGCTATTGTGCTAAGACAGCAGTTCTCAACCTGTGGATAACGACCCCTTTGGGGGTTGAATGACTGTTGGGAGCCATGCAGGCTGGCTTTAGGGAAATAAAACTTGTTTTACTTCTGCATCTGAGGAATGTGCCTGATATGGCCAGTTCCTTGGGAGACTCTAAAGAAAGAAGACTATCTGAGTACTTGGAAGAATTGCCTTGAGGAACTGACTCCCTCTCATTTACTCTGACCTTCAAGTTAACTGGTAGAGAGTCAAGGGTGTGTACTGCTTACTGAGGAAAGTGGCTAATCCA
>PVJL010007184.1:0-81525 GCA_004026885.1 Lyroderma lyra
AGTGCGGACGCCTCAGAGATGTCCAGTGTGATCGGGACCGCGAGCGACTGCCCTTAGATGCAGGGGTGGGGGGGTCCCAGATCGCGGGGGGCAGAAGCATGATGGGAAGGGGGGCAGTGAGCCGGCGGAGCTTCACCGAGCGGGGGAGGGGACGTAACTGGGATGCCTCTTAGGACGCGGGAAAGTGCGACAACAACAAATCCTCACGGAACATCGGATATGCTGCCCACTCTTGAGGTTCGCTATCCTTGAAAGCAGGGGTTCCCCCACTCCTGGGCCATGGACTAGTACCAGGCACCGGGCCGCACAGCAGGAGGTGAGCGTGGGGTGGGGTGGGGGTGGGCCAGCGAGCAAGCGGAGCGGCTTCATCTGTATTGACAGCCGCTCTGCATCACTCACGGCCTGAGCTCCGCCTCCTGTCAATCACCGCCTGAGCTCCGCCTCCTATCACAGCATTAGATTCTCATAGGAGGAACCCTACTGTGAACTGCGCATGCGAGGGATCTAGGCTGCGGCTCCTTATGAGAACCTGATGCCTGAGGGTCTGAAGCGGGGCTGAGGCGGTGATGCCAGCGCTGGGGAGCGGCTGCAAGTACAGATGGACACGAGCAGGGAGGGCTGACACACAGAGACCGTCATACATCGGTGGCCTGCAGACTCATATCCAAGCCCTGTCAAGTGAGTGGCAAGTGACAAGCTGCACCTGGTGCTTGAATCATCCCGAAACCATCCCCCCTCCACTCCAGTCCATGAAAATACTGTCTTCCATGAAACTGCTCCCTGGTGCCAAAAAGGTTGGGGACTGGCGCTTTAAAGCATTATTATAATTATTATTATAATGCTTTCATATAAAATAATACAAAACCCCAGAGAGCTAGGTGGTATTGCTTTTTGTCTGTTTGTTTTAACAGGTAACAGGTTTGGGAATTGGTTTTTTAGGGCTGTTGTAACAAAGCACCATACACTGAGTGACTTAAAACAACAGAAACGGCTTATATCTCAGTTCCAGAGGCTGGAAATCCAAAATCACGGTGTCAGCAGGGCCACACTCCTCCCACCGGTGGGGAAGTTGTCCCTGGCTTCTCCCTACCTCCCAGTGCTTGCTCGAAATCCTGGGGGTTCCTTGGTTCAGGGCTGGATCACTCCAGTCTCTGTCTCTGTCATCATGTGGTGTTCTGCGTGTTTCTGTATCTCTGTTTCCTGACATGGTGTTCTCCTCTCTGAGTCCAGATGGCCTCCTCAGAAGGACCCCAGTCATTGGGTGAGGGCCCACCCTGACCTGATAGACTCTCATCTTAACGTGATTGCATCTGCAAAGACCCCGGTTATAGCTACTGGGGGTTAGGGAGTTGAATGTGTCCTTTTGGGGGGACACATGTCAACCCACAGCACCATCGAATCTCAGAGCTCATGCTTGTCTTTTTTTCTTTAAAAAAAATCTCTGTCCCAGTTTTCTCATCTTCATACAATGAAATGTTTGAGTTAAATGATGCAAACTTCTTTTCAGATCTGAAATTGTGACAGTGGCTAAAAGAGTTTTCACTGATGGTCATAGAAAGTCTCGAAGGGAAGGAGTTGGTCTTAATAGGATGAGAGGTCAAGGTTGAAGAAGTGAAGGGAACCCAGCACTGTTTGGGGGGGTGATGCTCTAAGGGGCATGTAGGCTGTACCCAGAAGGCTTTGCTGCCTCCCTGGTTGATATTTTTGGGAGTACATGGTTAACAGGTGGCTAGGCATGAGGAACATAAAGAGCAGCTCAGTTTGAATAAATTCATAACCAATAAATCGGTTCAAATAAAACATTTGTTCATGTTTGTTCCAGGCACAGTGAGTACTGAGATGAAAGGATAAGAGTGTGACATCAGGGATTTACAGTGTGGACCAGGGAGGTCCAACCTCATGGCTTCTCTGGGCCACATCGGAAGAAGAATTCTCTTGGGTCACCCATAAAATACACTGACACTAACGATAGCTGATGAGCTAAAAAAAAAAAAAAACAACAAAACACCTCATCGTGTTTTGAGAAAGTTGACGGATGTGTGTGGGGCCGTGTTCAAAGCTGTCCCGGGATGTGTGTGGCCCGCAGACCGTGGGTTGGACAGGCTTGGGGTAGACCAGAGACATGTTCAAGACTGACACTTCCCCTCCTCTTCCTCACTGTTCCTGGCCCTACTCTCCTATCACACACATTTCCACCAAAGCCAGAAACCTGAGAACTTCATTTTCCTCCAGAGACGAACAAGTTCTCTGAAGTCTAAGATATCCCAGATTTTTAAGATGTACCGTTATTTTATGTTTCCTTAAGGGGGGAAAAATGGCTTCAAGTTAAACTAAACAAAAATGCTTCCTTTTTCACTTAAAAGGTTAACTGGATGCTCATTAACATCCTTTCAGATTTATGCAGACATACATTGACCATGATACCCCTGTGAATAAGTTCAAGGTTTTTCTGAAGCATCTTCATATGTATAATCTTAGTTCCCTGAATTGCTTCTCAACTAGAAATAACCTGTGTCTGTTTTGTTTGTTGATTTAATAAACCACACGTCTGTGATGCAGCCTGTCTTACGAAGAGAGGTCTGCGGTCGTCTAAGTCACTCTTGCAAACTTTGAAGCACAGCTATAGGTGGTGAATAACTACGCCATCAGAGACTGATGACCTGCCTGGTTGTACAGCCCCTCTCAAGTTCAAAGGTGCAAAGTGTCACAGAAAAAAAAAAATGCCTCCTAGGGATTGGTGGGGAGAGCCCTCCTGGTCTCTGCCTGTCTTCTCTTGCTCTCTCGGTGCAGGAGGGCCCTCTCCTGGGCACCCCACCCAGAGGCCTGTCTGTGGGCTCCAGGCTCTCCCCTCCCCACCCCCAACTGTCCAGGGGGATTTCCTGCATGAAATTGAAGACAGATGGACCATCTGTTGGCCCACCCAGAAGGAGCTAAAATGCCAGTAACACAATGGGACAAATGACCACCAATTTTCAGTCACTGGAACTCTGTCACGCTACCTGTGACTTTCAAGCCGGGGAGGTTCGTGCATCATCCTACTCTTAGTGACATGAAACACCTCCGCCCTCTGCCTCCACCTACACTAGTGTGACTTGTCCCTTGTCCTCCCTGCTCCTTAGAATTTCTCTAAGAAAAAAGTGTATGTGGAGGAGCCAGAGTTCAGAGTTCCCAGGGCCTCTATCTGACCCTGACCTCTGGGACGCTGTGCCAACTCACCTTCCCAGTGAGAGCCAATACCGGGTTGGTGGTAAGTCTTTTGCTTTTCGTTTTCTTTTTAATTTTTTTTTTTATGAGATAGCACGTAAATTGTGCTGGCTGGCTGGTGTACCAGACCTCCATAAATACTAGTCATGTACTGGCCACCTTCTCCTTCTTTTAAAAACAGCTTTCCATGATGTGGTGATGGCAGGAGAGCTGACCTTGGGTGGTGAGCACACGATGCAACCCACAGGTGACGGAGGACCAACTGTACACCTGACACCCATAGCATTTTACTCACCAGCATCACTCTAACACATTTAACCCTAACACATAAAAAATAAAAACCACTGTGCATCAGAGCCTGAGGCAAGAACATTCAAATTTATAATCAAATAAGAATTTTTTGCCTTACTTAGTAGTCGTTTTAAGTAATGTGTCCTTTACAATGTTCCTGTTTCCCAGCGTGTCATGTCGTGAATGAGAAATTAACCTCTTCCCTCTCCAAAGCCAGACCCGCGTCTGCAATGAACACGGCACTCTTACTCAGCTCAGGGGCACCCTTACTGAACACTAGACTAACCCGCAAGGAGCCCCAGTTTGGGGAAACTGTCTGTTTGGACGCGATGAAGTAACTACTTTTGATGTAGCCCACCAGGTTCCTTTCCTGTGTCCAGTCTTATTTATTGGTGCGTCTAGAAAAATCTTCCCAAATCTGACCTTCAGCCTCGCCTCTTGTCTGTGTTTATACACAGGAAATCAATGATGTGAAGCAAATTCTTTCAGATTAAACTGTCTAGGTCCAAAAGCCTGACTCCACCACATTTTCAACTTGACCGTGCGCAAGATGCTAACTTCCCATAAGCTTCGGTATCCTCACCTGTGAAGAGTGGTGGTGATCCCCACCTCACAGCCTGTCGCCCAGGAATGATGTAATATATATGGATCCCTGACCTTGGATATGAGTCTAAAGAGAACGTGCTCTGTGGTGGTGGCAGTGGTTATTCGTAATTTTCCTAAGTCATGACGTGTTCTAGTGGTGATTTTCGTTATCTCCCGTTCTGTTCTCCTTCCTGTCCCTTATTTTCCATTGTTTCCCCCCAGTTGATTGTCCTAAAACAAACCTCCCCTTTCAACGATGATGTCGGTAATCTGCTGCCACCTGCAGGCTAATACGGAAAAAGCAGAACCTGTAGTTAACGGTGGGACATCCTGAGTATCTCAAGGTCATCTAGGAGATCCTAAAGCCAACCGTGGGCAATCAGTCCCGTGACCCCCTTTTCTGAGCCGCCCTGGCAGCTGTCCAGAAATACCAAGTTCTTCCTGAGGGACAGGCACACACAGGTCTATCTCAGGGGAATGGTGCGGTCGCATTGGTGTTAAATAACGTGCGAAGTCTCTGTGTGGGTGTGGGTCATTTCTCTGTACACGGGAGGGATTTTTTTAAGGGTGTCTGGGTGAGAGAGCTTAAAAGCTATGAGAAGGTGTTTCCCACATCAGGTGACTGATGGGAAGAAGTAGACTAACACACCTTCGGGTGTTGAGTTGCTCAGCATTTTTCCTCACCCCCGTTAGTAACTGTTGGCTTTGGTTCATGTGGTAAATGACTCGTCATGCTGCTCATGACCAGCTCAGCATTTAAAGCCTTGTCAAGGCCCCTCCTTGGTCGCTCAAGTCTTCTGCTTTGCAGTGACTACACCAGGACTGAGGATGGGAGCAGAAGCTGAGAGCAAGCGAGCTGTATTTTCTAAATTGGGCTGACCAGACATCCCGTTTTGAATGGGACAGCAAACAATGCTACTGTCCCATTTCCAGTGGGACGTCTGGTCAGCCTACCGACACCTTGATTTTAGCTCGTGAGACTAGGCCGACCCTACGTCCCATTGGAAACAGGGCAGGACCATTGCTTTCTGTCCCATTTCAAAGGGGACGTCTGGTCAGCCTATTCTAAATTCAGATTTTGTCAGGGTCTAAGTTGGTGGTTTTTAGTGGTTCGCTTGGACACCTGAGGTCCCTTCTGGGGGAGCCAGGTCACCTGAAGGTGCAGAAAGATGACGTTGGATCGAACCCCGCCGGCTTGATTCCGGCTGGCGCGGCGGAGGCACCCAAAGGAGAGTGGACCATCGCTTGCCCATCGTACGGACTTTTCTTTTTTAAATCCCCAACCAGGTCTGCTGAGAACAGACTCGGTCCCTGAGGCGGGAGAGGATGCTGCCGCCACAGTCGCTGCCACCGAGATGCTCTCGGAGGAGGAGCAAGAAGAGCTAAGGAGAGAACTCGCGAAGGTAAAGGAACATTCCTTCCGGAACGTTCTGTTTTGTACTTAAAACGCATATTCTCCTTTGAGCTTCTAAAGCGTCTGTCCCAGGGGAGAGAAAGCGACCTGCGTTTACTTGTCCTGAAGGTCTCCGCTCCTACCTATCCCCGTGGGTGCCGGTTAACTGAGAGTCTGCGACCCCCCCCCCCCCCCAGCTGTGTTGTTCTTTTGGTTTGGCTTTGGGTTTGGCACCACATTACCTGGGACTTCTGTGTCTCCCCTGCTGTCGAGCCCTGTTTTTCTTCACTTCGTGTTCTCTAAAGCTCTCATTAGCCGTGCGGACCGTTTCCTTAACACTAACGTTCCTCATGACCAGGGACACCGTGCAGAACAAGGTCAAGGCCATGGCTCTGCGCCCAGCCACGAGGAGCGTCCTCCTGAGGGTCTTGAACATTAATGAGCACCCTCCAGAGAGCTCATTTTTCACCTTCCTGGCACGGGAAGTCTGCCTCTCCGCGGGTTTGGCCTGGCCCTCCGATTTCCTGGCTCGGCCTTTTCCTCTAGTCCGGAAGTCTTTTTTTTTTTTTCTTTGTTTCTTCAGAGCTTCCGCTGAGAGCTCTGGCCTCCTCCGGCGTGTTTCAGCTTTGCACAGCCTGTCTGCATCTCACTGTCCTGCTGCCCCTCGGGGCTGCTTCAGCCAAGCCTTTGCAGCTTCTCCTCCCAGTGTTCACCTGTGTTTCGGTCTGGAAGCCTGACTGGAAACAAGTCGGATGAGTCAGGCGTCTCTTTTCACAGCGGGCACGCCGCTGGTTGCTGGCCACTCGCTGCGGGTCAGGGCCCCACCTCTAACCCCCTCGCTGACACTGGTCATTCAGCACCAGGGGCCCCCAAGGGGGAGGCACTTTGATTTATCTATGGCTGCGACTTTTGCAGACAGTGGGACGGACTTTTCTGGTATAAACTCATACGAAATGCACAACATGTTTGGATTTTGTGCATATTTTAGTGGGGGTGAGGGTGGGGTGGAGATTAGCTTGATTTAATACACAAGTATAAATTAGTGTGGGCCTTCAAGTACAAACGTCCAGTTGGAGTTGAAAACCAGAGGTCGGGAGAAGGGATGTTAGAATAATTTGAATATTATCCGCATAGAGTTTCAAGCCCTGTGAGGTCTCACAGTGAGTTTGGTGAACTCATCTTAGAACAAGTGCTCCATACCTCACTGTTGAATATCACTGTGGTCACCTTCAAAGGAGACTTGGGAAGAAGCTGTGCACCTTGACAAGGTTATGACACCTTACTGAGTCGTTTGGACAGTGCTGCCAATGTAAGTGCATGGTGGCAAGTTTGCAAACTTAATCGTCAGATTTTGGGTCCAATGACAGCACTGCTGGCCATTCCAGAAAAAGAGCTCCAAAACTGCTTTGAAGGGTGGACTAGGCGCTGGCATCGGTGCACAGCTTCCCAGGGGGCGTCCTTTGAAGGGGACCGTAGTGATAATTCAGCAGTGAGGTAGGTGTGTAGCACTTTTTCCAGGATGAGTTCGCGAAATTAATTGTCCGACCTTGCACGTCTCCATGAGATAGTTGAGTTAAGGAAAATACAGGGAGAGGCGAGAAGGTTGAGGACAACTCCAGATGGAAATCCAAGAGAAAAGAGAAGTTCTCCAGCAGATAGGAGCACGTGACCAGTTTACTTAACAGCATGTCTATGTGATTTTTAAAGAGACAGATACATGAATTGAAAAGAAATGTTTTGCTGTGCCTTCTGCATGTGGTTTTGTACCCCTCACGGTATTGCCGACTGACCTTGCTGTGTCCCTACCCCAACCCCTTCCTCGTAGGTGGAAGAGGAAATCCAGACCCTGTCTCAGGTATTAGCAGCAAAGGAGAAGCATCTGGCCGAGATTAAGCGGAAACTCGGGATCAATTCACTTCAGGAACTAAAACAGAACCTCGCCAAAGGGTGGCAAGATGTGACAGCAACCCCTGCGTATGTCCCCTAGGTCACATGTTCTTCTGGGCAGTGGGAAGGACACTTCTGCGCCTTTCGTCTGGGGAGGGGAGTAGGAAGACGATGGGGACGCGTCTGTCACGTTCCTCTGTACTACACGGCCCTTCCCCCCCGGTTCTCAAATGTGCCGACCTCACGTAGGTCTCCCAGAGACCGTCTAGGGGATGGAGGGACGAACAGCATCCTGGGAGCTGAGGAAACAAAAGCCAAGCTCCCAGAATGTTCCAGGGTGACTGGGTAGCTTCACCTGCACATACATACCATTTGGATCTCAGATGACCGTATTTTGCCGTGTGTAATGCGCTCCAAGGTATAATGCGCACCTGTGCTTTTGGCCCAAACGTTGAGGGGAAATAAAATCTTTCATTTTAATTTTTTAATTTAAATTTGTATTTGTTTATATTTATATTTTTTTTTTTTCGTATTACAAAGGAATTTTAGCATTAAGCAACACACAGACGATGTAGTGTAGAATTGGGCACCTGGGACCTGGTTAAGTTTTATTAACCATTGTCACCCAATAAACTTAATGACAACAACAAAAACGATGATCATACTCCAGGGTATTGTGTTGCATATGGATATCGTTATTGATTTCTAGAGTTAATACTTTTAACTCATAAGCATAAATAAAAGAATTAAAAACATTTATATGGGGGTTCCCTGGTGGTGTAGTGGCTGGGCTTCGGTGCTCTTACCGCTGCGGCCTGGGTTCAATCCCCGCTCGGGGAACCAACCAAAACAAAACAAAACAAAACACACATTTATATGGACATGGAATCAGCACTACCCACGTATAAGGCACGCCCTTACTTTTCCTGCATAAATTTGGGCAAAAAATTGTGCATTATGCATGGCAAAATACAGTAACCCAGTGACGTGTGGTGAGATAACCCGAGGTGAAGAAACAGGGTCAGAGACATTTTGAGGCCACCAACTTCTCAAAACGTGGGCACGGGATTCGAGCAGCCCCTTTTTGGACCCTGCTCTGTACGTTGCATAAGATGCGTGCTGGTGGCAGAGGCTCACCCCTTCATCTTTGTGTTTGCCATCACGCGTCTTTTGATCTGGCATCGTCACGATGCAGTTTGGCAGTTTTGTTTCCCGGCACGAGGAGGGGCACACTTCTGGTGACACATTCTGAACCCTGCTCTCTGGACAGTCCTGGGGTGCCCACCCCTTCGGTTCCCTTCCTGCCGATGCGAGTCGCCAGTGGGAAACCATGCGGGACACCACGCTTTGTATCACCGTAAATGGCATTTGTTTTTTCGTGTTGATTTTTGAAAGGGTGGAGTAAAAAACGCCTGAGCAGCCCTTCTGTCATGTGAGCACCGTCTTCCTTTGGTTTTGTTTCCACTTTGCTAATCCCTGGGGAGACAAGGAGGGTGGTAAATCATAACCTTTGTGTCACAGCAAATACCACAATCATTTGAAGTATTGTATCACAGTCATCTGAAGTATTATACCTTTTACATCCTCTGTGGAGAGGCCGCGGGGCCTTATGTGGTAGCTCTGCAGACCTGCAAAATTAAGGAAGAAAGGTCTTCCGTGTTCATGCAGTTCATTTGGATAATAAAGTATACACGGGCCCCACCTTGCTTCTGGCCCCTTTTTAGGAGATAAGCTTGGGAAAGGCACGTTGAGAATTTGATTTCATTGTTGTTTTGTTTGGTTCAGTGGAAAAGGCGAGAACGGCCCATTTGCGTCTGGGCTCCAGGACTCTGTTTAGGCCTTCCTGGGATTACCTTGGCCCCACCTTCATCTGGCCCTCACCTGTCCCCGTCCTAGAGCATCCTGGAAGGTGGTGCCTGAGATGATGGGTAGGGAAACGATGACGTGGTGCAGGATTTTTAGAAGTTCCAGACAAAAAAGGTTGGCTTACGCTTCTCTGCTCTGTTTTTATCATTTCATGTAGATACAGAAAGACATCTGAAACCTTGTCTCAAGCTGGACAGAAGGCCTCGGCGGCTTTCGCGTCTGTGGGATCGGTCATCACCAAGAAGCTGGAAGACGTAAAGTATGTCCTCAGTTTTCGTGGCCGATTAGGTAGCGGAGGCAAAGGACCGTGTGGTTGCTTTTGTTTCCTGACTGGTTCTGGGGGATGCTGGGCCCTTTGCTGGGGAGGTCGGGGAGGGCACACCTTCTAACCAGGACCTGGAATGCTGCCTCAGTCCTGCCCGGCACAGCCGGCTAACGTTTAGGCATTGACATTCAAAACAATCCTCTTGCGAATACTTATAAGGGAGTTGAAAAATTCTGGTTGTGAATTTGTGTCCTTTGAGCCCTTCCTGACCCTGCCGGGTAAGTGTGTCTCTCATGGTTGCAAACGTGTGTAGTCATGGCCGAGCCTGGGGCCTCCCTGGGGTTGAGTCCAGGACAAGGCTCACCCCTGGCCCGAGCCTCATTTGGCCTTGTGTGTGGTGACGTTACACCATGATGTGACAGCAGCGTGCTCACGTGCATACTGATGCACACTAATACGTAAGCCATGTCTGCCTTCATGCTTCGGCCCACGTCTAGGTTTTTCATCTGTGGCTTCTTAGTTTGCATTTGTATTTTAGATGCGCCTGCAGCATTTTCCTGGCCGTTTCTGATGGAAAAAACCGCTTCCCTGTGCTTCTTTGTGTGTTGCCCCCACCCCACGTGTGACTTAGAACAGCACTGACGGTTTATATTAACAGCTGTGGTTTACATTTGCTGTGCTTCTGTTGGCATGGAAGACTTGCGTTCTAAACACAAAGCATGACTGTGTGTGTTTCATTTGTGGGGAAAGTAGATTTTACAACCAGAATTTTGTTGGTCGGACAACTTTGGCAATCGATGAATATTATACTTCGTACCCAAAACTCCAGATAACTTGCTCATTGTATTTGGACTCTCGTTATTCTAAGCATAATGCAATAAACATAGCTTTCTTGAACCCATTTGATGATATATACAGTAGACCCTCAGTTAACCAGCACCCATGCTGGATAAATGTAGTATTATTTCTTCCATTTCTATGCCAGTTGCTTAAGTTCCAGTTCATGGAGAGTCTACTATATATAAGTATATAAAAGGTCGGACAATTAGTTTCGCGAACTCATCCTAGAAACAGTGCTGCCTACCTCACTGCTGACTATCACTACAGTCACCTTCAAAGCACTCCCCTTGGGAAGCTGTGCACCGACACCAGCGCCTAGTCCACCCTTCAAAGCAGTTTTGGAACTCCTTTTCTGGAATGGCCATCAGAGCTGTCTTTGTACCCCAAATCTGGCAATTAAGTTCGTGAACTTGCCACTGTGCACTTATGTTGGCAGCCCTGTACACACAACTCGAGAAGGTGTCAGAACCTCGCCAAGGGGAGTCCTCGGAAGGTGACCGTAGTGATACTCAGCAGTGAGGTTCGCGAACTTAGTTGTGCGACCTCAGACATACACCTCTTGGGTGCTTTTGTTTCCTTTTATGCTGACTCGATGGTGTGACCTTTCAGCGTCCAATCAGGACCTTCCACAACGTTTAAAAAGTCGGTGATATGATTGTGTTAGATTTACCCAGACTTCCTTTCCTTTTTTAATGCTCGCTCTGGCTGCTTGCAGATTGCAAGCCTTTTCACATTCCTTTAGGTAAGGCTGGTTCGTACCATCACGGACACTCAGCAGCCGTGTAAGACCAGTGTGCGTCCGTAGGTCGTGCCACGTCGATGGTCGTGTGTGTCCACTGCCTCATTTCCTTGCCTTTGGAATGGTTTTGTTTTGTTTTTTTTCTCTGACGCAATTCCTGTTTTCTAAGGGAGGGTTTCTTGTATTCCATGGGCAAGGGATCCATTAAAAGAAGAAGAAATTGACACTGGTTCGAGGGATAGGAAGAGGATTTTGACGTTTCATTTATTCCATGTTTGTTTGTTTTTAAAAAGCAGCTACACCATGGCATGCAGAATTCCTCCCTTTTAACGTCTGACTTTTGTCTGTTTGGTTTTGGTGCTTTCGTTTCTCTGGCACGCTTGTGAAGATGGGTCAGTCACCTGGGTCCCCTTTGCAGTCGTAATGGACTGCGTGTGTCCTGCCTTACGCTGGTCGTCTTCCGTCTTATATGGGAATGTTACTCGGAATGCTTTTTTATAGTGCTGAAATATACATAAAATAGGCTATTGCTCTGTACTTTTTAGTACCTGCTTTACTAGCTTATAGAGTTGACTGTTTATTATTTCTTTACACTGGTTATATTTTTTTACGATGCTCACAAACAGGTTTCATGGTTGCAAAAGGAGTAATAAAGTCAATTAGGCCACAAGCAAAAGCACATGAAAAAGATGTCAGCGCAAACCATGCCTTAGAGATAGGCTGACCACATGCACCATTTAAAATGGGACAGAACTGTTTTGTTTTGTCCTTCTCTGTCTGGTCAGCCTTGTCTCCCTGGGTGTCAGTAGGCTGACCAGACGTCCCGTGTGACATGGGACAGAAGTGTCTAAGGCAGGGAGGGTAGTGTTCGGGGTTCCAGCATTGTAAAGGAAGAAGGGTGATTTTTATTGGCCTATTTCCAGCACACTGCAACAGATCAACCAGAAAAGGAGTTAGCAAATTCCTCGCAGGATAGGTTACCCCTGTCACAAGGCGCATGCTGAGCTCTGTGCCTCTTTTCTGTGTCGTGTACGACATTCAGTACAAACGTGTCCAAGTTGTTTACTGGGTCTCTGGACTACGCCACCTGCCTGTGTATTTTGATTTATATCTAGGTCACACTCCCTATTATTACATCATCACGCAGAACTAGATTTGGGGAGCTCTGTTTGACACACGTGGCCATTTGTAACAACTGCGTCTTGGAGAAAAGCAAATCATCATCATACACAATGTTTAAGTAGAATTGAGAATTCCTATCTTGGACTGTCCAGAGTACCCAAAGGAAGGGTTATTTACCAAAAATGCTGTGTCCCTGATCAAAGTATGGGAAGCCCAGTAACCGTATCAGCAGCACACAGTGACTTTGTGAGCCCAGGAATTGAGGGACTCGGACCTGGGGAGGCGACCTCTGGGAGACGGCTGAGAGGAGGTAATCTGGGACTTGAGCAGGCAGTGAACTGCACTGCCCTGGAATAAGAAGGTGGTCCTCATAAAGCAGGGGCCCACCGCTCTTTGAATGGCCATGAAGAACGTCTCGTTTCATTGGTGTCTCTTATTAGAAAACTGATAGTACTACTACTACTAAGGAGGGACATGTACATGACTCAAAGTCATCAAATAGGTGATTCATTTTGAAACCTTCCTGTTCCGGTAACAAATATGTGGGAGACAGATGGCGGAAGAGCCCTCCCCTGACATGGCCTGTGTGTGTGTGTGTGTGTGTGTGTGTGTGTGTGCACCTGTATTCATGGACCTCGGTTTTTTGAGGGGAGGCAGTAAACACTGAATGAGGGGACCCGAAGCCCACGTGCTATTTTTGATTCCACTGTTATCTTGGGTAAATCATTTAACTTCTGGGCCTCCATGCTGAATGCCTGACACAGTTTCCAAAGTTCTATAAAAATGCAAGGTTGAGTCATTAGCTCTATTAACTCCTGGGGTTACACTGGCTCAGGAATAGCAGTAAACGACGTGAGAGTCACTGTGATTGACCCTCTACCTCAAAACAACACATTTCCTGGAAAGCTAAGTTGTGCTTGCTCTTTATTGTGTCTGTTCACCACTGTACTAACTTCATTTCTATCTCTTTTTAATGCTGCCTCTTAGTATACGCTCCATCCAGCATTCCATTAGCATGCCTGCGATGAGGTAAAGTATGTTTTCTCAAAATTGAAAAGAAAAAGTTGGTCTTCTGCTTTCTTACCCCTTATGGAGATGTTTGCCTTGAACAGTTTTGAAGCCCAGAACTGGAAGAATGCTCCTCTAAACAAAATGCATCAGCTTTCAGTGGCTCTTCCTGTGAGGTCAGGGTGGACACAAGAGGTCCATTAAATGTTTGTGATTAAAAAAAAAGAAGAAATACTATTTCTATTTTATTGTGCAAATCTAGTATTTCGTATCTGAAATCTGTTTAATCAAAAAAGTGGACCCAGGTCACCTAATGAACATTCTCTCTTCGTGGATGGAGGTGCCCCGCCCTCTCTGTCCCCGTAACTTAGTGACACTTCCCTTTCCTGCCTCCTCCCACGTCTACTTCCCTCATCCCCTCTGAGCTTTGGAGCCAGCTGGGATTTAATTCCTCCCTCCCGTCGTCAGGGAGCCCCGGTTGCATGCTCTTACCTCGTTGACTTCTCTAGAAAGGCAGAGGGTGTCCAGCAATCTGCGTGTGGCTTAAACTTCCGTGCACATCAGAACTCCCTGGAGGGCTTCTGGATAGCCCTGTTCTAGCTGCACCTACCCCCAGGCTTTCTGATTTTTGTCAGCCTGAGAATCTGCATTGCTAGGAGCTTCCTGGGAGCCACCGATGCAGCCAAGCTGCCACGTTTCTGCGCTCCTGCCTGACTTTTGGTCTCGCCTTTTCGGCCTGTTCTGCTGCCCCCAGGGAACCAGGGTCCCTGTTGTAGACCCCCCTGCTGGTCTTGCTTGGTGATGTGGGTTCAAGGAGCAATCATGCCAGGCAACACGTGAATTTAAATGCAAGTTCCAGAGATCACTGCCTGAAACCTTAACCCAAGCCAAATGAAAGTGACCTGCTGGTGGTATTTCCTTGTCCTGTGTGACAAGGTGGTGGGGGAAGGGACAGAATTGATGTTTTCCCGGAATTGTTTCCTCTTCACACAGGTACTTGACTATGGCTACATCTATGCCTATGTCTCAGACCGGCTCCAACCCTAGAATCAAAAGCATCATTGTAGAAATCTTAGAACAGAAATGGATAATCTTACATAGCAACACATACGAGGGCTGTCTAGAAAAAACCCAGCCATAAATGCCTCTGTTTCTCGTGTTACGTGGCTGGCTTCTTTCCAGACAGTCCTGGTATGTGTGCACATAAATTATGTGTGTATATACCTGCATGTCTGCGGCACAGAAAATACCTGTTCTTTTGCTGATTGAGGATAATGGCCAAGAGGGATGCAGTCAGCTGAGGATGTTTTCAAAATTGATGGGTTCTTGTTTTTTTCAGAGTTTGTGATTTTACTATCCTTTTTCTTTTTTTCCCCTCTCCATAGAAACTCCCCAACGTTCAAATCGTTTGAAGAAAAGGTCGAAAACTTAAAGGCAAGTAGAGAGGTGAACAAGTTCTTTTTGTTATCTTGCTTGGAGGCTTAACTTTCTTTGGTGTAGATAAATCAAATTACTATTTCTTTCTAAAACTCTAAAGAGCTTTAATAACTTTACGCAATTAATGGATATTTAAGGATATTTAAGGTGATATGTCCTCTCAGTTTTTTTGAGTGTATGTTGTAACATGGCAGTATTCTAAGTGCTGAAAAAATGTATGATTTAAAAAACAATAATAGACATTTGTGCAGGTTTTAGATTATTCGTTTCAAATAATGTTTTAAATGGACAAAATTAATATAAATCCAATTGTAGAAAATGAAAATCAATATAGAAAGGCACAAAAACAGAACAAAAAATTAGTCTGACCACTCAGAGAATGATACATGTGTGCACTATGACCATGCTAGCTGGCATGATTTAAAAGAGAATTAACTGCACATCATAAGCATTCTTCTATATATCATTAAGTATTCCTTCTCAATATTTTGTTTAATGGCTGCTTGCATGTGCCTTACAGTAAATTCTGTCTGTCCAGTCCTCAATTATGGGACATTTTTATTATGATGACAGTGCTATGGTGGTCATCATTGATGAGTCACTGTTTCATTTTTTGATTGCTTTGGATTTCCATAATGGTTAGCTTTATCAAGATTATATTCAAAACTATGAAATCATCCAGTCTTAGGATCCCAGGTCCCCAGAAAGGTTGGTTCCCATCTACGACTGCCCATCCTTCTCTGTGGAGTTTGTGCAAAGCCCATATGTTCATTTCTATTAGACCTAAACAAATCCTGATAATTCGGGTGGATATTTTTTCTAAGGATTAAAACTAACATCTTAAATGTTTTCTATACATCAGCCTTTAAAATGCAGATTTAGTTGCCCACTATGGTAATTGAGTCATGTATTTTTAAGTGCATTCATTTTAAAATTGCAGAAGCAGGGTCTGTTCATGGGAAGAAAAAACAGTTAGGAATTGTATAATCCAGGCCAAAAATGACAGTGGAGTGAATCAAGGTGGCGCCCGTGGACAAAGCCGAGAGATGCTTCGAGTTTAGAAATGACGGACAAAAAGTTAGTGACTAATTGGATGTGGGACAGACCAAGTTGACTCCTGGGTGCCTGACTGTGACACCTAGGTGAGTGCTGCCACCACTAAAAGTCTTACAAAAGAATAGACAAAGGACCAGTTGAGGAGAGGAGGTCAGTTTCAGACACGCTGAGTTACAAGGAGTTTTAACGTTTTCTTATCGTTAGGAATACGTTCTACTGAATGTAACAAGTATGCAGTGGACACAAATTACGCAAGCCTGTCAAACAATCCACAGAATTTGGATGAGCAACCAAAAAGAATGAGGGAAAAATTTTCAACTAGATTCTCATTGTTAATGAGTCTCTGGCCAGTCAGGGAAGGTTGAACTGAGAGAGCAAGGTCAAGTTAAACCCATTATGACTTGCACTGACTTGGTTTCTTACTATTCTGTCACCTGTCGTGTGGGTCAGTAATCTGAGACGTCACAGAGAGAGCACAGCAGTGTCGTTAAGCATGAAGTGACCTGTGTAAGGACTTTGAACGAATGTAAGGCAGGTGTAGTCATTCAGACACGTGTTCCTTGTCGAAATTTCCAGCCAAATAACTTGGTGTGCAGGAAGCACCCGGAGGAGATCTTATTCAAGTGAAGATTTCTGTTCTGTAGGAGGAGGGGGGAGGGGGGGTGCGTCTGCGATTCTGCATTTCTAAGGGGTTCCCCAGTGATGGGCAGCCTGCAGGTCCTTGCACCACCCTCTAAGCTGCAGGGGGTTAGAAAGCTCACACTGTTAACAGAAAAACGTGTGTGTGCTTTCCTTTGCCGTACTTAGTCATATTTCGTGAATGACTGTAACTGAATGCACAGTCTCATGGACTACTGTTATCCAACTACAAAGAGAATTCACTCACTCTTTTAGAATCATGGGCCTTCCAGCATTCCCCACATTTCCCTGTAAAGAGCAGTGCGCAGACAGGGACCCTGGGAAGGGGCCAGATTTAGCACTGAATCTTTGAGCAGGGAACAGAGTGGTTTTCTATTAAACACCAAATATCAGTAAGTTCCCCACTTACTGTAATAACCTCTCAGCTACTGGGTTCCCAGTTCATTGGCTCTTCAAGTTTGACTGACTTTCTGCAGAGCCAGCTAAGTTTATGTTTCACGTTTACTCTTTTTGAACTTGTTTTAAAGTCTAAAGTAGGGGGCACCAAGCCTGCCAGCGGGGATTTCGGGGAAGTCTTGAGTTCGACCGCAAATGCCAGTACCACCGTGACAGAGCCCCTGCCAGAACAGACACGGGAGAGCCCGTGAGATGCCCACGTCTGCTCTGCGACCCACTGCCAGATGCTGCCAGCGAGATCCAAGCACTTCTTGTCAACAACCTCCATTGCTGTGAATTTCCACGTGTGCTTTTATGTAGCTTTATGTATTCCTTTGACCACATAGTCTGTGGGTTGAACAAAATAAAAGTGTCTTCACTTCTATTCCTGGGCAACACCCTTCAATGTGCATTTGAGGCCCTTTATTTTGGAAGCACCATTATAAAAAGAGTTGTAGTAGCTGGGGACCCTCCAGGGGCAGACCCCAGAAGAAAGCTGCAGGTTCTCCTAACAGCTTTCCCACTTTAAAAATTGCTCTGCATCTAGGATGCCAATTTGATCTTTGTCTTCTATATAATTTTCTTTCTTTTTTCCCCTCTTTGAGCCTCTGTATTGATTTCTAACTAAAATTTTTCTTGAAAATTTTCTGAATCCTGGTTATTAAAAGTTTGGGCATAATTTTTTTTTTTTTAACTTCAAGGGAAGAGCAACCAGGTACAAAAAATATTTTTTGACCAGATACTGTTTTGGTATAAGGTACCGTGTGTCTTGGGTGTCTGAAGACAGCAGAATAGATGAGCTCTACATCCCCATCTGTTACAGTTTTGTAAGTGATGACACATGCTGGGATTCAAACTCCTAGGAGACTTGAGAATGGAACCCTCAGAATCCTTGTTCATCACCACTTGTGACAGTAATCATTTCAGTGTATTGGTTCTTATACCACTTATATCACCTGACTATTCACCAGATTAAATTTTGAGTTTCTGAGTAAATTGCAAGGTAACATTCTGAATCAATAGAAATACGAACACTTTGATGAAATGCTCAGTTGAAAAGCCGGAACGTTGTTTAGATCCTGGTAGCTGTAAAAAGGCTAACATCAGTCACCCTAGGGGAAACATCGCTGTCTCCATGAATTCATTTAGCACCATTTAAAATAATCAGCACACAAAGTTATATGACTAATATAACTTGAAAAAATTTTATACTAAGGGGTTGGTGATAATTCCAGGGAATTCAGTGCATTAATAAAAATCAACTCATTATTTTCTGCTTGTATGTTTTCAGTGTGTTAGAAATGATTAAATGATTCTGCAGACATTGCTCCCTACTTCCAAAACTCGACAGGGCTGAACACACCCAAGCCTCCGGGTGCATCTGATTGGAGGTCAGAGCACGCTATTCAATTCCAATGGCTACTTCCTCATCTCCACCACCTTTTCCTTATGCTGTGTATGGTCATGGCCTCCAATATTTGTTATTTATCAAGTTGTGATTGTTTTATTATTCTTTATGCCAAATGTTAATTGCCAAGCTTGGAGTGACCGAAAGCATTTTCAAAAAGCATGACTAGATGTACTCTTTACATTATCTTATGAGAACCAAATTTGAAAAGCCACAGTGTTGATTGTTATAAAATAACATGACATCATTCTTGATGATTAGAGCTCTTGTTAGCACTTTAGATGCATTTGAAACTGTTCTATTACATGTGAAAAGCTTAATAAATTCTGTATTATCAGTAGTATAGGGCTCAATATTTATTACGAGACCAGTGGTCTGGAAACAGCTTTTTGTATTAAATAATCAAGTGGTGTCCTATGCTTAAAAAAAAAGCAAATTTTTACCTTCTGCTTTAAACACTTGCTTCATACTATCAGACTAACATATAAATTATTTCCATATAGAGAATTTAAGGCAAAGGCCATTGAAGCATTGTCCCAAAGGAGTGGATCTGTAGAAATCTGTTTTTGTTTTTAGTAGAAATATTGTGGTTACTCTAATTGTTGTTCTATTTTTCTACCAACTACAAGTCTTTTGATTTTTTATCACAATATTTTGTCACACTGTTTCTTGAACATCTTTGCCCTTTAGTACCCTTTCAACAAGGCAGTGGAGTAAGAGGGCCATTTTTCAGTTGAGTGAAATATCCTCTTTAGTTTATGGGGAGAAATGATAGAAGTAGGGCTGGAAGATGGGATAGGTGTTTGTGGGTATTGGTGATGGCTGTGAAAGAAGAAATAAGAGAATCACTACATTTAATCCAAAAATGATTTAATCTATTGCAAACTACTGTGCCTCTTAGAAGTAGTCAAAAATAGAGGGAGATGAATTTAGAAAAATAGATTTAGAAATATTATTAAAAATGGTCTTTGTGGAAGATTCAGTGTTTGGACCTTACAGTTACACCCAATTATGTTTTGTGCTTTATACTGTAAGAAAACAGCAACTGGAGAGCCACATCTCGATATTCAATGATTGAAATGTCGTGAAGGAATAATCCTTGAAATTGTCCTCCTCTTACAAAGAAATGACCTTCATTTATGGAGTTTGTGGGAAATAAAGCAAAATTTCTTAGGCTCATGAGGCCAAAGTAATCAATGGAAGAGGGTAATAGTCAACAGGTTATTTAGTAACCCAAAGAAAATGATTGAAATAGAGAAAAATTACATTTAAGTTGGAATCACTATTTCTGGATTTGTTAATCAGGAAATGCACACTGTCTATTTTTCTTTTGTATAGTATTTGAAAACAATAAACATTCTGTAATTTGGGTACAGGTCCTTTTGTGTGTATTGCCTGTCTGTTCAGGAAAGCCGTGACAACTCCTCTCCTGACCCTTCATATCCTGGATCCGGAAAAAACCCTGAGCAGCTCTGTGAAATCTAGTATCACACAAAACCGAGAAGGCTGCATGCTTGGTTGTGAAGTGTGAGCAAATTCTGGGAATTAACATTGCGAGGGGGGCGGGGGAAGGGGTGGAAATCGTGAGTGGGGGTGGGTCTGGTAGCCCATACTGAGGCACATTTCGAAATGTCTTCATTCCCGAGAAGGGATGGTAGCTATCTAGAGGTGACAAAAATGTCTCGGGAAGATGATTGTTTTTGTAACGTGGTTGGACTGACCACCGAAGAGGCAAAGACAGACAAACTTGGATCCAGGATGTCACAAATGTTAGAGCCCTACTGCGTGCCCAGTGTCAGGGATCCAACAGCCAAACTCCTGTTGACAAAGGTTCCGGGAGAGCAGATGCTAAACGAAATTATTGTATGGCATATTAAGAAGTGGTAAAGGGCACACGGGAAGCCGGGGGAGCCCGACAGGGTGTGCTTGGGGTTCCAATTCTAAACAAGGTAGTCAAGGAGAATCTCGTGTCTGAGCAACGACCTGGAGCGGTCGGGGAACCGGCCTTTGTGGCCATCGGGACAGATGCACGGGCGAAGGGGCCGGCAAGTGTCACACTATCAGAATTTACAGCGGGACAAAGCCAAAGGGATGCCCGGGAGAGCGAAATCCCTGGAGTGAAAAGCGCTTTCCACGCAACACTACCCATCGACGTGACCCTTAAGCCTCCCCCTTTCTGCGCGTGCGCCAACAGACCACGCCCGCCACTCATCCGCGCTTTGCGGCATGTGGGAGGGCCTTGTGTTGCTCCACCCGTGACCTGCGCGCTTGCGGAGAGGTTAAAGGTCAGAGGTTCTGGGGCCGTCATGGCGGCGCTGTGTCGGACCCGTGCCTTGACAGCCGGGAGTCATTTCTTGCGAGTGTTCCCCGTCTCTCGGCCCTGTCGAGGCGCAGGCACTGAGAATGGCGCCGGGAGCGACAGTTCGGAGTCCACGGAGTCTAGAACGCGCCCAGGCGGCTTCGCGAGCGCTCTGGAGCGTCACTCGGAGCTGCAGCGGAAGGCGGAGCTCGGGCCGATGAGGGTGAGTCGCGGGAGCTTTGCCAGGGACGTGGTGGGCGGGGCCGACGAGAGTCTTGGTCAGGCCCCGGCTGACGCTAGGCGGGGGAGCCGGGTGTCGGGGCGCAGACCTGCGCAGGCGCTGGAGCCGGGAATCGTGGCGGAGTCCGGCGTGGGGGGTGGGGCCGGGAGACGGGGGCGGGGCCTGACGTTGGAGGTGGAGCGGGCAGCCGGCTGCGCCGTACCGAGCCAGTGGCCACGTGGAACAGTGCGCGTGGTTGCTGCTTTTCCTCCGTTTGTTGTGCTTTTGTGCGGCATTTATATGCTGGACCCGCTGTGTCCACATTCCTGTCTTCCTGAGACGAGCGCTGCCCGTGAGACGGTTCAGGACGACTCCTGGACTCGAAGGCGAAGCGGAGAGGGTGGACTCAACACTGGAGAGGCTGGGCTGTCTCTGCTGGTCTTATTCTAGAATAGACTGTGGCTCCTGCATGGAGCTCGGTGTCTGGCGTACGAGGGTCTTTATAGCACTTTTTTTAATTTAGTGGCTAGGTGAATGAGACAATTACTGTGTCTCTGAACTTGAGCAAGCAGTTTAATCTGTCTGCGATTCACTCCTCCGTACATAACTTTTAAAAAATTCCCGTCTGTCGCAGGCAATAACATTTGTAAAGTAAGATAGAATTACTAGATAAATGGAAGAAGTAGCCATAAATGCAAGCCAGATTTTTTAAATTATTCGATTGAGCAGACATGAAATTGGATGTCTAGCAATCTTAAGTCATTTAAAAACTAACTCAGTTTCGGTACTTACCTCCTTGGGGTGCCGAACAGCTCACAGACTGATGGTGTCCGGGGTTACAGAAAACTGCCGGGCATCCAGCACGTTCCTTGACTCCTAGTGGGCTCTCAGTAAGTGTGTGCCAAATGGGTGAATGAATGAATTGTACGCATATTGCGTATTTGAACATCATTTATGCCTGATCTGCGTGCAGCTGCTCAAAAAAGTTGTGCAAGTGAGAATAGTACAGGCTTGAGCAAGCATATCAGTTATATGAGCTCATCCAGAATAATAACTGAGCAAAAACAATTGGAAGACTGATAAGATAACTGAAAATACCATATTTGTTTTAATTTTAGTGTTAATTGGAAGTTTTCAGTGCTTTTCTCTCTTAACGTTTACAATGAGCAATATAAGCAGTTATTAGGTGTTGATAGAGATTGGACTTTGTGAAAAAGCTTTCACTTTAGTGTTTGAAGTTTCTGGATCTGTTTAATTAAGGTGTCCTGAGATTACAAGATGCATAATGTTCATCTTTATTACGTGATCAGGATTTTTGAAAACAAAATTAATTTTCCTGAGTAATATTTACTTACTTTAAAAAGAGAATTTAAATAGCACTGAAGGTTATCATGGGAAATGTAAAAAACCTCTTTCTCTTTTCCTCACTTTTCTCAAGTCCAGAGGGTGTTTTAAAAATGTATACCCCTGGGGATTCTGTATATACATATGTAAATGTAGGCTAATTATTGATACAGATACATCTGTATATGTACTTAAAGACACAAATTGGTTGGTACCCTTTTGAAGCAGATTAGTATTACTGTTTCAGAGTGTAAGCTCTGGATTCAGACAGCCGTGGTTTGAATCTTGGTTCTTCTATCATTTGCTAGCTGTGTTTCCTTGGAAAATTACTTAATATCTGTGTATCTTTTCCTCTTTTTATAAAAGGAAACTGCATGTCACAGGATTATTGTGAGATTAAATGAATTCATTATTTAAACACTTAGCACAAGTGCCTGGTACTTAAGCACTCTATGTTTTAGTGGCTGCTGCTGGAAATTGTGTTGTCACTTAAGGATAACTGAATGTTTTTCCTCTCACTGCATATGTGCAGGCATATATACCTCAGTGAAAAAATGCTTGGTGTTCCATGGTATTGGTATAGCATAGTTTATTTAACCAGGGCTTCATGAATGAGCATCCAGGTCGTTTGTGGGGGTTTTTCCCCCTCTAATACAGACAGTGCTGCAGTGAGCATTTGCATTGTTTTGCATATTTGTGGAATATATGCTGAGTCAGAGTGTACACACCATTTGTATTTTGGTGATACAGCTTGTTGGCACCACATTCCCACTTACAGTGCATGACAGTGCCTAGTTCCTCACCCCCTTATCCATGTGGGGTGTTATTTTAAGTGGGTTTTCTTGATATTGGACAGTCCAAACAAAATGCAGAAATGGGAGCAGAGGTGGTTCCCCCTCACCCCAGTATCAGCTTGTGTCTTTAATCCAAATAACTGCTTGTTCACTTTTTTTATCTAATAATAAGTAAATGCTATTAACTTGAACTCATAAAATACACTATACCAGCAGAATACTACATTTGTGTTGTATGTGTTGGGGTTCTCTGTAGGATTTCATGTATAACGTGGTTTCTGCTTAAAAATCTGTTTGGAAGATACAGTTTGCTGCTCTGTAAACAAATCCCTATTTCTTTAATTTTGTTCTTTGCCCTGGAATTAGCATCCCCGCCTTTGTGAAACCTCCTCTTCTATAGGCCTTTGTCATCTCACCAAGCGGAGGAAACTCCTCCTGATGTCCGGGGGCTTTCTTACTACCCTTACGGTGCATACACACAACTCTCATTCTATTCAGATCACCTGGGAATCTGTTCTGTCCGTTTCTTGGATTGTAGCTCCTGGAGGTCAGGGTCATTCTTTTATTCACCCTTTTCATTCCTTGCATAATGCCGTGCACATAAGTATTTATTGATTTGAGTTGGAATTAAATTTATGCAGCTGGAGGATTGAATAATTATACATGAGAAATAACATTTCAGGTGGCCTATTATTGGATTTAAAACTATGTATGTAGAGCAATGAAAGTTCAAATTGTACCTGTTGGTTGAATTCTTATCCTGAAAGTGTAGATTTATGTGTCTGTATATCACCTAAAGGATAAGTGATATTCAGTAAGAGCCAGCCACACAAGTGACCCTTACAAAGAACTTTCCCTGCAGGTGGGGATTCAAGCATCCTACCTACCCTACCCTCCATTCCTACCCTAAAATCTCACGGTGGTTTCTACTTAAAGGGGTCTTAAGTTTAAGTGACCTGAAATGCCATTGTTCTGTATGGAGGTTTGTAGGCGCCCTCATCCCATGCTCACTTATCCACGTTTTCCTTGGATCCATTACCTTTAATACTGGTTTATGCATCTGTCTCTTCTATTTTATTTTATTTTTTCCTGAGGGTTTGAGTGGGGATCAAAAAATTTTTGTAACCCACATGATGCATAACCTGTGCTTTTTTTTTTTTTTTTTGGTAGTTCCCTGGCTGGAAATCGAACCCAGGCCGCAGCGTTGAGAGAGCCGAAGCCTAGCCACTACACCACCAGGGAACTCCCAAAATACATTTTTTAAGTCGGATATCTTGCCCCTTTCTCCCCCTTCCCTCCCTCCCTCCTCTCCTTCCTTCCACCTTTAACCCTCTGAGGTCCGGGGAGATTGGTGGAACCTCTTAAGCTCATGGAGATCACCCACCTTACAGCCACCAGGGGGCAGCAGTTGAGCACAAATTCGTTCTCTGCCTTACGAATAGTGCTGTTTCTGGACGGTGGAGGGTCGCGTATTTAGCATTTTGAGCAAATGGTTTGCACGCGTTTGTAAGGCCATGCAGTAGAACCTTTTATTGTTTTAAGATGAAGAATAACATTTTGCTGTTTCAGCTTATTTATGTGGTAATGTTATACAGTTTATAGTTTGATTTTGGAGATATATTAGATATTATGCAGCTATTTAAAATGTTATTTTTTACTTTTCCATGACTATTCCTTATGGCTGTTCTTTTTTTATTTTAAAGTGCTGGAATATTCCAGAAGACAGAATATTTAAATCAGATCATTTATTTTTTCAGAATCCTGGGAAAATCCAAAATATAGCTTATTTAAAGGATTTGCTTCAGTATATGGAAAAAATATTCACATATTTTTAGTATAAGTTTTAAATCTACTAAACTCTTATAGTAGCAATATTCCGTAATTTAATTTAACCATTTGTTTTCTCACTGGTTTTATATTGACAATTTAAAAAATTATACTAGTGTTTTTAAAAGCTAATATGTAAAGGAATGTTGAAAAGTATTTCTGGTTTTAACCATGGTGTCCCCGGGATTTTACATTAGGAGATTCTAGGAGAGTTATGTCTGAGTAAGTAACAAAAAGCTTCTGAAATGTTTGCTTTCACAGTGGAGTCTAACATTTTCAAAGCATGTTTAGAGGAAATGACCAGTTAATACCAAAACAATGAATGAGTGTGTTGAAGCAGATAGAAATCTCTGGGGAAAGTAGATTTTTCTCAGCACTGTTGATATGCGTATGTAATACCACACGCTTCCTAGAAGGCGGTGGACGCGTTCTGCGTGAATTTGTTCTGTGGGTGGTCGTGTGATTTGATCATGCACAGTCAGACGCTGAGGACTGCTGGTCAGCATTAGCTTTCACTGTCTGTGTGCCTTTCTTAACTCTCAGTTTTGCTCAGAAATCTTCTTTCTTTTAATGCGTTTTGGTTTTGGTTTTACTTCATTTTTCTTTTAAAGGTTATGTTCAAGTTTTCTGTTACGTCGAATTTTGTAACACGATTGTGACGTTTAGGTTTGTTTTCAGTTTGTCGGCATTAAATAACAGGAGATAAAGGAACTCACATTTGAGTGGAGACTGGTTTGGGGAGTAAAATTCGACAGCGTTGGTTCAGTTTGGATTTTTGCCTCTTTCTAAAGCTGTGGGCCTTCTGCTGTTGGCAGCTGGCAGACAATGCGTGGTAGATGCCCCGCCCAGGTGGAGGCAACCCAAGCAGCCCCCTGGCATAGAGGTGACACTGGGTTCTCCCAGCGGGGACAAGTGGACGCTCGCTCGGGCAGAGACATGAAGACCTTAGTTCCTATAAAAATCTCTCCATAGGGGTTCCCTGGTGGTGTAACGGCTAGGCTTCAGCGCTCTCAACACCGTGGCTTGGGTTCGATTCCCAGCCAGGGAACTACGAGAAACAAACAAACAAACAAACAAAAACTTGTTCCCTATTGGGGAGTTCCCTGTTGGTGTAGTGGCTTAAGGCTTCGGTGCTGGTGCTGTCAGCGCTGCGGCCTGGGTTCGATTCCCACATACTACAAAAACAAACAAACAATAAATAAATAAATAAAAATCTCTCCATAGATGTCCACGGCAGCCTTCCTGTAACAACCTAGACTGGAAACAGCCCGATGTCCTTCAGGGGGTCAGAGATCAAACTGGTACATCTTGACTGAAATACTACTCAGCAATAAAAAGGAATGAGCGATTTTTGTCACATCAACTTGAGTGAATCTCTCTCAAGGGAATTATTTGCAACAAGTGAGTCCCAAAGGTTTACATACTGCGTGATTCCGTTTCAGTGACGTTCTTGAAATGGCACAGTTGTAGAGATGAGAACAGATTCATGGTCGCTACGAGTTAGGGATGTGAGTGGGCAGAACAGAGAGGGGTATACCCATGCCATGCTTAAAATGTATTAAAAATTTTAAAATAATGTGTATTCTTTGCATTCTAGATTTCCTATAATAAATCATATATAAAAATAGTTCTACATAGAAATTATTACAGTCAGCAGTGGATACTTCTGAGGACTTTATCCCTATAATGTCACTGTACACATGTGTGTAAGTTTAAGTGTGTATGTAAACATGTGCACTGTCATTTTTACCCACCTGTCACACAGTGTTCCCTGAAATTTATGGGTTTCACAGCTCACTCTGCCCAGCACAACTTCCCCTCTTACTCCCACAGCCCCTGCTCGTGCTTCTCATCCAACGCGCCCGGTTCCCATACGCTCTGCAGCCAACGGGGGACCCAGGCCTCGCTGTGTCCCTCCTGTGTTCCTGTGGCCACTGCTTCCGTGTGGCCCCTGGTCACCGTGTGCTGTCATACTGATCTCAGCCCCAGTGTCTCCTCCCAGTTACAAGGGAGGTGATGCTATTTTAGAAGCAGGCCCTAGTGATGGCTGGATTATTTTCAGTAAATGTTCATTGTATCACTCCTGGATCTTCATGTGATCTGAGGTGCTTTTACTTGGATCTGTCTTCAGTTAAAATCTTCCAAAGGCCAGGAGTGGGGAGGGGGGAGGGATGAGCCCCCAGCCTCAGTAGTGGGATAGTGGGAAAGCGAGTTAGCGGAGACCAAGGGTGGAGGTGTGGGGGCCAGGGCGTGAGCCCGAGAGACCCCCATGCTAACCCTCGTCTCTTCTCAGCTGCTCTGGTGGCTGACCAGCTCAAAAAAGGTCCGTGGGTAATTTTCATGACATTTTGGAACCTTCACAGATTTGTGTTGGGCTGCACACGCAGCCGTCCTGGCCCGCAGGTGGGTCAAGCTCAGTGCGGATCGGCCCTTGTGTGCTAAGGATTTCTTCCCAGGGTGTGTCAGCCACTGCAGCAGATCTGCCACTGCGCCTCCTCCCATGTCCAGGGGACCTGGCCTCAGCCAAAGGCATCAAGGTTAGA
This sequence comes from Lyroderma lyra, assembly GCA_004026885.1. Taxonomy (NCBI): domain Eukaryota; kingdom Metazoa; phylum Chordata; class Mammalia; order Chiroptera; family Megadermatidae; genus Lyroderma; species Lyroderma lyra. Next base: position 27,203 of record PVJL010007184.1, read on the forward strand.
AGCTTGTGACCCTTGGGCCAAAATGTGTTTTGCCATAGTTATAAAAGGAAAAACTTCTTTTCAACACGTAAACATTGAAATATTGGAAATTTTACATCGATGTATGGATTTCTGGCTTTTCTTGGGAAATCGGAAGTTACGACAACACTGGACTTGACCTGCAGGCGCGGCAGCAGCTGAGGCCGGTTCTCTGCTCCCCCGGCCGGCCCGGCCTGGCCCCCACCTTTATAAGCCTGGTAGTACTGTGTGCATTAAGTCAGAACGGCTCTGCAGTTTTTAAAGGAAGCAACAACCAGCCTCTCAGTAACTCTTGCTGGAATAACAAAGGGGGAAGCTAAATATAAGGTGATGGAAAGAGGGGGAAAAAAAACAAAGGTAAAACTCATTCCAAATGCAGGATGTGTGTAGTTGGATCAGATTATTGATCTTCTTCTGTAATTTGCTCTCACAAAGAGCAACCTAGGACTTCCGTTAGTTTGAGCCGAAGTGTTACGTATCACACCACACACGAATGGCAGATGAGTGGAAGCCCCAAATCTGTATGCATGGGTTTTTCAAAAAAAGCATGTGTTTGGGAAAAATGGTAAGTTACGAACAAAGTAATCAGCCTGCATTATTCACTCAGTCATACCTCAAGTGAATTCAGTATGTAGAAGGACTCCCAGAAAATAAGTGAGCACGAAACAATGAAGCTATTTTTTTCCTTTGAAATTTTACTTTAAAAAAAAAAGAAAGTCATAACAAAGATACTGTATTAAAATTAATACATTAAAAATATTGTATAACAAGAGCTCGTGTTCAGCCTGCTCATTGAAGAACCTTGGATCATTTTTAGCTTAATGTGTTTAACTTTGTGTTAAAGGAACAGGCACTCTCTCTAACCTGGACCTCGAAGGCAGTTCTTTTGGCAGATGGTCAGAACCGGGCATGAAGCCCGTGGGCCTCCAGGGTGCCACGTGCTCACAGTCCCTCCCTCCCCCACTCAGGAGGCTTTGTCGATGCTCACTCCTAACCCTGTCCCATTCCAGATGCCACTCGGGGCCACCGCAGCCTGCTGTCCCCTGGCATGTGCTCATGGCTCCGTCCCTCTGGCCCTTGCGTCCCCCTGAAGGGGAGGAAGAGAAGCGCAGGAGCACACCTGGCTTTGTAAAGCCGAATTCTGTGTAAATATCTTACTGCTGCAAAAATGTGAATACACTGGGAACTGACTTTACAATTGTTTTCCCTGGAGTATTTTATTAAACGTATCCTTTATACCTTTATGTTGAATTATGTGCATGTAAGAATCTCTTTTCACACTTAGGGCTCTCTGAAGAGTACGGAGTCCTTCGCATCCATGCTGAGACACTCTCCCCTCATGCAGATGGGACCTGCCAAGGACAAGCTGGTCACGGGACGCATCTTCCACGTCGTGGAGAATGATCTGTACATAGATTTTGGTGGCAAGTTTCACTGTGTGTGTACGAGACCAGAGGTGGACGGAGAGTAAGTAGCAATATTTCCAAGTGCTCTAAGAGGGGACATTAAACTTGAGACACCTCAAAAGTGGTATTGGACTTTAATTGGTGATTTGGGGTGGGAAAAAACCAGAAAATATGTTTATTCCTTTTCATCATGCTTGTCAGTCAAGTTAAACCAGATTCATGTCTTCACAGAGCAAGGAGAATAGTTTTGAGGATGATTTGACTGTTTTTGCTTTTTTTTTTCCTTTTCCAAATGATAAACAGGGCTCAAGGCTGAAGCTCTGTTGCCCTCTGGTTCTCCAGGCTGGTGGAGTTGTTTCCAGCTGTGTGCTGGGGGAGTACTTCACTTCAGCCACAGTTTGACCTGAATAGTTGGGTTACTTCTTTTCCCTGCCTACCCATAAGCACACATGCCCTGATGGCTGTGTAGACAGCAGCCACAGCTCTGATCTACATACACTGTTTTGGGGGAGAAGCTTTCTAACTTAGCACATTCCATCTTGTCTGGTTTTTAGTTTATCGTGAAAAGAAGGATTATACTCTTCATAGAGTATTTAGTCAGTCTCTTGGTTTCCACACTTAGAAATGCTTATGTTCTCTCCACCACATTCCCTAGGTCTCTTTTAGCTACCTGTCACTTACGCTTTGAAAATACTGTAGAAAAGTATCAGGTCGACTTAATTACTGTTCCAGTTACTTTGCCTGCTTTCCTGTATCCACAACAAAATTCGTGGATGGGAAATACATTATTCAGATCTTACCTGTTGTCTGTATCATTAGTGGAAGGATGATACCACCAAATGGGAAAGTACTGAAACCCAGGTGGGTCTCTGGGTTTCCCCTTTCCCACCTATAAGCATAGATTAAACGTGTGCATAGAGCGGCCTGTTGGGGTGGACGCCCGTTTGCTCTCTGCCTACGTGACGTCAGCCCTCTGGTGGATTCTGGGAGGCTGAGTCTCTGTAATGGCAGGCCTTCCTGCTTTGATACATTTAGTTAAATGACAGTAGGTAAGATGTAGGTATTTACGTAACTTGTGTATCATTCATCAGCCTAACCTTTTTTTTTTTTTTTCAATCTCTTTTGAGAACTATTTTTTTTTCTCTTCATTTAGACTTGTGTGTAGTTGAATTGATTCTACTTTAGGACAATTTAAGGATGAATTAAATGTAATGAAAAATAACTCAAATTTACTAAAATACCCCAGTTTAGCAAAATGTTTTACTTTTTGCATTATTGCTTTTAATAAATTTGGTGGCATTTCAAACTTAGAGTAACTGGTAAGATTCAGAAATCATTTTGGTTAACTGAATATCCTAATTAGCTAAGTAACACTTAGCTAATAAGTTCTGTAACTTTTTGTTTAATGTTAGTCTTTGATTAAAGAAATGGTTTTTAACCTTTGTCCCGAGAAGCTCTTGAGTTGGGCAGAAAGGTTTCAGCGATTGCTGGGCGTGGAGGGGCAGTGAGGTCCTGTTTCCAGGATAGCTGTGTATTCGTATTTTACGTATTACAGTTCTGGGAGCATTTTGTTTAACGTGCATGTAGGGCGTGCCAATGGGTGTTTCCACTGCAAAAAAAAACAGTTTGAAAAACTTTTAAAAGAAAAATTAGTTCCAGAAAGACAACTATATTAATAGTAACATTTGGACTGAAGCCTACAGTATTCAAGCATGATCACAGTATTGTGATCTACTTAGAGTGAATTGCAAAATAGAAATATTGTAAGTAAATCTGGAGATTTTTTTTTCAACTTTTTTTTTATTGGTAGACTTATTAGGGTGACATTGGTTAGCAAGAATTACATAGGTTCCAGGTGTACAGTTCTACAGTGCATTGTCAACTTGTTGTATAATAAGTTTAACACCCAGAAAATCTGGAGATTTTGGAGGTGTGGATGAGACCTAAAGCTTACAGTACCAACCTCAGAAGTTTTAACTGTTACGAATTTTTTTCTTTCATAGCGCCTATGACTTAAAATCTGAAATCAGATTGACATAAATCAGCATGACTCTGGCACTTACTTCTCTGGTAGTTGTCCCTGAATTAGCAGACTTGTTAATTAGCATTTTGTTCTCGTCTCTAAAATTCTCTGATGGATACCAACAGTACACAGAGAATCAGAAATTAGCAGTCCTCTCCTAGACCTGGGCACTTCTGCTTCTTCCGTGAGGTGTATGTTCAGTAAAAACCAGGTGTGTTTGTTCCAAAAGCTATTTATATTCTTGTTAGGTGATTTATTTCATTATAGCACAAATTAGTGAAATATGAGTACAGAAATGGTTTTCGTTCTTGTGAAAGATAACTTTTGGAAAGACTCCAAAAAGGAGAGATGATTTTTTTTTAAATGAAATCGCTATTGAATTAGTTTGAGCAGGTAAAGCTTACAGACTAGGAGGGGGAATCATAAAAACCCGGACGGTGTTGCTCTGCACGTGTCCTTCTGTTCCTGTTTTGCTTTAAACTGACTGACCCTGGAGATGGCAGAGGGTGCGGTAGGGGTGTCGTTCATGTGAGGGGGTCAGCGCCAAGCTCCATGAGCGGGCCTTGCCAGGTTAATGTCCTTCCCAGGTACATGCATACTTTCATGACGAGTGCTCACTTCGACCTGCTTTCTCATGAGCCAGCCACACGAGTCAGAAGGCTTCTACTGGGACTTAAAAGTACAAAGCCCTTTGCCCATTGTGTGAACCTGCCTGCCCTTTTCTTTAGACATTTTTTTCTTTGTTATTAATATAGCAAACAGTTGCCCAGAATCTGTCCTAGTGGATCAAAACCCCCTTTTATAGCCTCATCTGGTAATCATGACGGCTAGGTTTTTGAAAACCTACATTGGCACTTTGTGTATGTGGTCAAATTTATTCCTCATAAGAAGCATAAAGAGAGAAGATTTTGTCCCCATTTTCCAGATGGAGAAACTGAGTTTCTGAGAATAAACACAGCGCTGCAGTCACACCACTGCCCGTTACCAGGGCGGCGATCAGGGCGGAGACTCGGACCGCCCGTCAGTGCTCTTGGTGCTGACCTGTGCGCGGTTCTCCAGACCCTGCAGCCTGCAGTTACTAACGTGTCATAAAAACCCCCTGGAGTAGTCCTGCGTGTGAGCCAGTTTCACACCGGGGACCCTGAAGGCTGCGTGGTATAAAACTCTGTGCAGGTGTGTGAAAGGATGGTAGGTTGTCTGTTACGATGTCCTTGGTGATGGTGTCCGTGGTTATGGTCTGCTGTGGTCCTTGCTGTGGTGTCCGTAGTGTGACTAGCTGGTGTTACTGCCAGTAAGCTCACGTCCAGCAGGTCCAGGCTCCATTTGAGAATGGATGCGGACCATCGTGGAGGTTCCTGTGGTCACAGGAACTGGCTAATGTCTAAAGTGATTAGGAGCGTAGAGTTAGCACCCTCCTGTCATGTGGGAACGATACAGGATTTCAGAAAGGCTTATCCTGCAAATAGTAGATCACTGCCTCTATACATTTTTAATTGTTTGGTTCTTTTTATAAAATATGTCATCTACTTTCTCTGAACCTTGTTAGAACTTAAATAGTTTAACCTGGTTTTTTGTCTTTGTTTTTGATGACCAAGATCATAATTATAAATACTAATTTCTGTACTGTGTCATAGTTCAAATACATAAAATTACTGCTGTTTAACCACATAATTCCCCAGTTATATAGTTTTTGTGTTTCATCTTTGGGTGTCATCTTTCTTTTACTGCTGTTGTCCCCATTTTCAACTTTCAGTAATTTCTTCTGATAATTCTAATGCCTGGGAAATTGGTCACTGAATTTGTTCTGCTTATAAACAAGAACAAGTAGTGTGGAAGGGCCTTGCAGCCTCTTTTGTAAGTAAGTGTATATACTTTTAGGACATGGGCTTCAGCATGTATTTTGACAGCTCCTAAACGCCTCTGCTGAGTTCTCATTGGATTCTGTGGAGACTTGATGTCACCAGATAACTGACTTCCTGATAAGTGAAGTGTAGCTGTGCTAGGGCCTTTCTTGTGTCGGCTGCCTGTTCACTGATTCCCTCGATAGCATTTGTCACATATCAGAACAGTGTTTGTTGAACCAGTCAAGGTGCTGAGTGTCTTGGACATGAGCAGTTATGGTGGCTGAGACACTAACACCTCCAGTCAGAACAGTAGTGGAAATAAAATGGAATCACTGGATCTCAGGTGCTGTGTGAGATGGTTCCAATTCTTACAGTGAATTTGTAAATGAATCAGTAAATATCTTAAGAACATTGTTAAGCCCAAAATATTGCTTTATGGCAATATTTTTGGTTGGCTTGGAATGTACCTATAATACATTTTATCAGTCTCAAGAATTAAGCTGCTGATTTTATTTACTTTATTTTTAGAGAAACTGGGTCATGGTGCAGTTTTTCACTGAGTCAGCAAATATTTAATGAGGAGCTGTTACGTGCCACTGCTGTGTTTAATGCTGGTGCTGTACAGATTCGCGACAACCCCTGCTCCCCAGGAGCCGATGGTTCAGTCGGGGGGCTGGAGGAACACACAGAACTCCGTGGAAGTTGTGGGTGACCGCAGCGGGTGGGACGCGTGCGTCGGCCAGCTCGTGTCAGGACGTTTCCCAGAGGAACTAGCAGTGGAACCGAGTGGTGAAGGGTGGGCCGGGACACAGTGCACAGGATGCGGGGAGCCACGCTTGGGAAGTTTTAAGTCGGGGAGAGCCTGGCTCCCCCGGGAACTCCAGCAGCTTCGTGAGCTTAAACTGAGAGAAAAGATGTCAGGGTAGGGAGATGGGAGGGGCCGGGTCTTCATGGGATTGCACGCCATTCTGAAAAGTCGGGGCTTTGTTCCAAAAATGGGAAAGAGCCATGAAAACGTCATTAACAGGTAACAGGGACCTGATTTGCGTTTCAGTGAGAACATCCTGGCAGTGGTGTGGAGCATGTGTTGGAAGAATGAAACTAGAGTTCAGGAGGCCAGTAAGGAAACTTCTGGAAATGATGAGAACATGAATTAGGTCTGAGGAGCAGGAAAGGAGACTTTCATTAGCAGTTTAGCAGACAGAAGAAACAGGTCTTGGTGGGTTGTGAGGTAGAGGAGGAGGTTTGAATGAGTTTGACTTCAGACACGATTGACTATGTGGATAGTAAGTTGGGTTGTATTGGCAAAGTGCAGGAGAGGATGTATTGGTATTTCTGTCTGCTTCAAAAATGAAAATTAAAGTGCCCAGGTTTAGACCAGTTTGACTTTCCCATTCCCACTCGTGGTCACAGTACTTCCAATCAGTAGCAGTTAAGGAACAGTCAGTCCTCTTTTTACTGAAATGTACAGTCCTCCTGGTTAAACAAACCATGCTTATCTTCCTGCTGAAAGAGCCAAATTCTCTACATCTTTTCACTTCATAAGTTATATTTTAATTTTGATTTTTGAAAAATGGTATATATATTTCTGTAAAATCCTGACATCCAGTTTTATAAGTAAAGTCCACTTGTTTTTTAATGTGTTAATGAAGATTACATCTGTTCAAGCCTTTCTGCACTGGCATCTCTTTCACAACACACATGATTGACAGCTCTGATCATGGAAGAGTTTCAAAACAAGCATGATTGGCAGTTCTAATGTAACTAGCACATGCGCTGAATGTTGTTGGTGCTTTTGTTTGACACGAAGGTGGAATAAACAAGCTAATTTCCCGGTCTTTGTTTCTACTTCAGGTTGTGTGACATGTAAGGTCACGTAGACAGTAGGATGACTATTGAATGTTTCAAAAACTAAAGTTCTCCAGAAATATGATGGGAAGAAAGAGAAAAGTAAGAATTTGAATTAAGTGGTTCTTTTTATTCCAGCAAGTGTGGGACACAATAAAAAACAAAAAAAGTTTTAGTTTAGTAGTAAGAAACCTTAAGAATATGTAGGAATTATAAAATATGATCTCAGAAATGTTCTGAGTTCGTGAAATATGTGTAATTCAGATTTGGAATGGCATTAGACTAAAAAGACAAGCCTGAACTCACAGATAGAGAAAACAGACTGGTGGTTGTCAGAGGCAGGGGGTGCGGGTGGGAAGGTCAGAACGTATGGGTTTCCAGTGATAAAGTGAATACGTCATGGGAATGAGGTACACCTGGCACAGGTAGCAATACTGTGTTGCGTATTTGAAAGTTGCTAAGAGAGTAGATCTTAAAAATTCTCATAATGGGGAAAAAAAAGTCTTGTGCCACTGCATATGACCATAGCTGTTAACTAGATTTACTGTCCTGATCACTTTGCAGTATGTACAAATACCGAATCATTGCTTTGTACGCCTGAAAGTAATACACTGTTATCTGTCAATTATAGCTTAATAAAAGTTTTTCTCAATTAATAGCATTAGAGGTCTCCCCCCCCCCCCCCCCAGGGTATATGGCATAGCAATTTTTTATTGGATTGGTATGTTCTATTGGATTCTATTTTGATAAATTTGCTTTGTGTAGCGCTTTCACATCTGTACCATTTTCTACATTAGCTCAGAGATGATGTACATTTGTGTGTCTAATAGGTTTGCTGTGTCTACCTTCCCAGGACTGTAAAGGTTGAAAGTAGATCTGGAAACCACAGTGGTCGCTGCTTGTTAAGGAATGCAAGTAATTAAGTGTTCCCACGAAAGCTTTGAAGTTCAGTGTCTTAACAGGACAAGGAGAAAAGTCAGGGCTGTGTTCCTGCAGTTGCTTCAGGCTGTAGTTCTATTGACTTAAGAATAGACGTTTTAAAAATTAAAAGCTATCTTAATAGAGAGCCTGAGCTCTATGTTAGTTTTCAGAATCTTGTATTAGATTGCCATTTGATAACATCTAGGGACTTTCTGGGACCAAGAATTTCAGCATGTATTTTGCAGTTTGTGGTTAATTATAAGAACAATAGCTAACCCACTGTGCAGGGCACTTTGCTAAGACAGTCGCAGATGTTGTCTTCTTTAACCTTTTTATTCCTCTAAGGTATAAACTACTAGACTCCTTATTTAAAAAACAAACGCTAAGGAAAGAATGGCTTCCAGAGGTTTTAAGAAACTTACACAAGAACAGCAGCTGGTGGGGTAGTGGACCTGAAGAGCATGGCTCTGAGTCCCTGTCGTTCACTACTGCTTATGCCAGTCAGGTCCGCTTCCAGGTGTATGTGTGCTTCGTTCATCTTCACAGCATGTGTGTGTCGAGTATCCTGATCACCGGGTGCTGGATGCCATCTGCAGGAGGAAAGACGCACAGAGCACTGTAACGCACCGGGCTTTGTAGATAAAGGCCTACGTGAATGATGTGGTCGCGGAGACACGTGAGAAATACAAGCTGAAAGGGTTTTAGAAACCAGCGGGCAGGGGCCTCCTCAAAGAGCTGGAGCTTCAGTTGGATTCTGCAGGGTGGAGGTGGGTGCTGGGCCCAGGGTAGAGACAGGACGGCCTGAGTGATGGTGCAGATTGGCATCAGTGCTTAGCAGGGGCGCTTGGCGAGATCATATTGTGATCTGCATCTATGAAACATATCCCTCCAAAATTTGGGGCTTAAAACCGTGGACGTGACCTCACACAAATACCAGGGGCCAGGAACCCAGCAGTGCCCTAGCCAGACGGTGCTGGTTCACTCAGGGTTTCAGTCTAGTGGTGGCCACGGCCTGCTTGGGCTGGGGGTTGTCCCAGGTGGCTCCCCACAGGCTGGTGCTGGCCATGGGCAGGAGCCTCGGGGTTGCGGCGTGTCCTCCCCACATAGCAGTTCTGAGGCTACCGGCGAGGGGCTGGACTGGAGCGAGGAGAGATGGGGATGGGAGCGAGGGGAGACTATCAGAGAGATGACTGCTGGGACTTGGTGGCTGCTGCTTAAGGTTTCCAGCCCAGGTGACCGGAAAAAATGGAGGTCACGGCAGTAGGGGAGTTGGGCGGGACACTGGGCTCAGTTGGTCACGGTGTGATTATTCTGTGGATATTCAGCCGTATAGGGTTTGAATTTATGAGAACTCAGGCTGTAGAATTAGTGTAGAACACTAGACCTGGAATTAGCAACTTCATTGAGCTCCAAGTTTCTGTATCTTCCGTTTTTTTATCAGCAAAAACCAAACCAAACCAAAACCCAGAAACCAAAAACCAAAGTCAACACCATCAGTGCAGATCTGTGTTTTTGACACGTTAAGGGAGAGTAACTGATTAGGAGAAACTTTGCATGTTCAGGCACCCTTTGAGAGCCGCGTAGCTTTATTTGTAAAAGTGAAATGCAAGTGTACAGAGAGCAGATGGGATCCGTTTGGAGAAGTCATGTAACCTTGCCAGGTGTGTTCAATACCTGTTCTCATCCACCTTCAACCAGAGTTCTCAGAATTCTTTCATTTCTGGTACATTTCTTACTACTTGACCTTTTTTATACCTAGGCCTCTTGTTCCTGTCTTCCACCTCCTTACCAGATAATTTTAATTTTATCTCCCTAACTGAAATCGAGTTCATCCAGTAGTTTAATGTGTATGAAACAGCTGCAGTTTTGTTTTTAGTAAAAAAATAGTTGAATATCTGAAATTTCATATGATTCAACCTAATACTCCCTGGATTGCCTGTTTCTTACTACCTTAAATTTTCTCTGTATCATCTTTTGTAAAGAATTGGATAACATCTGAAACATTTTGCCTTGCTGTTCTGTTCCCCAAATCGCCCTTGTTTCCGCATGTCTGTTTCTTCCCCAGTGCAGCTCCAGGGCTGCCCTCGCCCTTGTACTGACTGCAAGCGCCTCTTCCATCTGGCCTGATCCCCAGGCCCCCTCCCCGCAGTTTCGCTTAAGCCTTCTGTAGCAGTCAGCGCAGGTCGTTGGCTGTTCCCTCTTCTGGAATTGTCACATGCCTGCCTTTTGTGACTCCCCTGCCACTCTGCTCTGCAGCCCTCTGCAAGTGCTTCACGCCCTTGGAAAGGACCAGGGAGGGGAGTGGGGGACCTGGAGCCGGCAAGGATCAGGAGAGGCGTGGGCACAGAGCAGGAGGCGGGGTTCTGGGGTTCAGGCAGCCAGTGAGAATAGTACAAGTTCATTACCCAGGGGTCTATGCCAGCAGGACCTTGCAACACGTGGGTTTTGGAGTGCCTCTGTTTGGAAAGCCACCGCATTGTGATGAAAAACCACTTTGTGTGCCTGTAAATGACACGCACGAATGTCTCTGTTTTATATTTGGCAAATTAGGAGTCATCAGGCCCAAGATAGTCTTACACTTGAAAATATACTTCGTTTTTAGCTTGTTTCAATTTTTAAGAAGTGAATTTTTCATAAATAGACTATAGTGAGGTTTATTTTAAAGTTTTAATTCAGAACCTTATTTTGGACCTAAAATAGAATACTTTGTGTTCCTTTTTAAAATGCAAATTAGCTATTAAATAGGTATGATTAGACCCTTAATTAGTACTGATTGAGCATATTCTCATGTTCATGTGGATTTTATGTTGTTGCCTGTGCCATTTGTTAATTTATTATGCAAATGAATCCTTGCTGTATTTTCCTCAAAGGTGTTTTCTTTCCTATAGCATGGAGAGGCTTGCGCCTCTTTCAGGGTACAGGGTACTCGATTTGAAATTATTTGGCTTCCAAAATACATTGCTGTGAGTATGTTATTTTGAGGTTCAGGATTTTCACTTGCACTAACCTGACCTTAGAAGTTCTGCTTTCCTCACCACCCTTTCTTTCCCTGGCCTGTACGTTATGTTCATTTTGTATTTGCTAGAGAGATACATGCCAACCTGTTCTTCAAAGTCAACAGCTAAACATAAACTTTAAATCTCAAAATCCAGCCCACAAAGAAAATACCTTTTCTAATTGCAGTTGCAGATGTTTTAGCCTGCCTGTTTCCCGAATGTAGTTTATTTAGAAACTTTAATTCTGAACGTAGCTTGTTCTTCACATACTGTGTCTTCAGCCCGAATTGTTCAAGTCCTTTGTTCCCTGCAGACAGGAACATCTGAGGTCGGAAGGAACGTGGTCCTAACAGACAGCTCAGCATGTGCCAGTACGTGGTGCGGGTTCCACGCGTTACTGATGGTGGCGGTGGCGGCGACTGATAACAGTGACAGCGCTTCCTAAGTTTTGGAATGACAGTGTCCCCCCAAAGGAATCTTAAGACTTTAAGGAAATAAACATGTGCTGTATCTTTGGGCAAAGATCATCTAAAACGTCTGGCCTGGTGCCTTGCCGACGCCTGCACCGTAATGCAATGTTCATCGCTTATTTTTTGGACGGGCAGGAGTCAGGGCATCTGGCTCGCAGGAGGGCATTGCAGTGGCCGGTTGGGATGTGCTGTCTCAGTTTTCTGTGTGTGTCGTAAAGGAATGCAGTTGACTTCGTTGGGGAGGACTGAGTCGTCCTGTTTCAGTAGTAAAGTGAGAGCCATCTCAGTTTTAAGAAAAAAAATTTTTTTTTTTTTTTTGGTAGTATGTGGGTAGTTCCCTGGCTGGGAATCAAACTCAGGCCGCAGCGCTGACAGCGCCAGCGCCGAAGCCTTAAGCCACTACACCACCAGGGAACTCCTTAAGAAAAATTAAATGTTGATTCAATGAAAATGTATTCTTTTCCAGCATTGAAAATTAGGAGGTATTTGATCTTTTCTTCATAATTGTCTAATCTCATCACAGTGATCATGTGTGTTCCCAACTACTGAGTTGGCTCGACTCCTGGGGACCCGAGGAGCGAGTGCCATGCACCATGTCCTTTGCACTGTGTCCCATGCACCATGTCCCGTCCTTCCGGCCCTGCTCCGCTCCTGCAGATTCGTGCCTGGAGCGTCTTGGTGGGGTCAGTCCCTCTCATCCTTGGTGCTCTGCTCCTGCTGCCTTCTGTTTTCCCCATTGAATTGTCTTCTCATGATGTGTCTGACCTGGGACCACTTGAGTTTTGTCTCCTGCCGTGCTCCAGGCTCAGTGTGCTCTGGGACCCCCGTGTTCATGGTTCTGGTGGTTCCGGGTGTCCGTGGAGTGCTCCTCCAACACTGTAGTTCAGATGATCAATTAGTTGTTTTCCTAGCAGCCTGCTCCACTGTCCAGCTCTGCATCTGTGCATAGTAACTGAGAAGGTGGGGATGACCTCAGCCTTGGTCTCTAATGACACATCTTTGCTCTCGGTGACCTTTCCTGATTCTTCCATGGTTGCCCTTCCGAGTCGCAGCCTTCTCGTGATTTCTTGGCTGCGTCTCCATTTGAACTGATGGCCGAACCGGGGTAAACAACCTCTAACAATGGTGGCGTCTCCATCGTCCGTGGTAACGTTGTGTATTTCTCCTGTAGTCCCGAGGTCTGTCTCCTTGAGGTTCAAATGCAGCCCCGCTTCGACGCTTGCGTCAGAAGTCATTTCATATTATTGCTGCTTCCCGTCGGTAAGATGCTCTCGTCTGCGTATCTTAAGTTACTGATACTTCCTCCACCATTTTCACTGCTCCTTCCTGGTTAGCCCAGGTTTTTGAATGGTATATTCTGTGTACAGATTACACTAACGGGGAGATAAAGGGCACCCGTGTCCGACACCTTCACCTGTAGGACACACTGTTTCTCCATGTTGTGTCCTGAGAGCGGCTTCCTGTCCATGCTGCAGGCTGGGTGTCAGGACAGTCGAGCGCTGAGGCACGCCCACTTCTTTCGGAGCAACCCATGGCTTGTCCTGAGTGACGCAGGCAGAGGCCTCACTGTCGTCTGTGAAACAGCCCAGCCCTCTGAGATTCTCTGGAGCACGCCAGCATCCAGCGGGTGCTGCTTCCTGTTAGCTCCTCACTGTGTTTCGTCACTTTTTAAGGATCATTGGCCCTGAAGTAAGAGTTCCTGAACTTGAATCCTGGCTCTTCCACGTGTTAATCATCTGATCTTGTCTTTAAAAATGGATGAATGAAATGATCATATGTACTCCAAGTGGTTGTGCGCGAGAATTAAATGAGGTCATCATTGTCATAATCATCCTGAACCTCTGACGTTACTGACGCCCTTCCACGTGTCAGACAGATACGGTGCATACATGCCGTGCCCGCGTCACATAATACCTGCTTCAGAGGATTCATGACCTTCTGGATCACTTAGACGCTGTCAGTTGCGCACAGCAGAGCACTGACGACTTGTGGGCCCCACACACAGAGACTTGACTTTGCTTGCATGAGGATTCCGGATGTTGGTGGCTCCTGGGTCGCTTCGGCAGCAACCTCACTTCGAGCCTCTCTGGGTGCAGTGAGGGTGCTGATTGTCCAGGAGGGAGGGCGTGGGGGCTGTCGGCGTCGCTGTCTCTCACCTCTCTCACCGAGGAGACAGCAGTGGGTTCAGAAGCTGCCTCCTGCCGGCAGCCCACCCGGGGTTATCCTGTGTAGGACGGCCTGCCCCAGCTGCACACACTGCGAATAAACGTTACCCCACACCTACAGGGTACAGTTTTTCTTCTTGACATTTTGTGTTTTTCAGAGTAAAAATGATTTGCCTTTGTAGGGTGGCTGAATTTTGAAAGTAAATATTATATGTCCCTCCCTATCTTCCGAAAACTATATAAAACAGAACAAAAATGAATGACTGAGTGCTTTCTGTATTAGAACTGACCACTAGGATATTTTGTTTCAGGAAATTTCTGATAACATTTTTCAACTTTCTATAGCAAAGAAAACATAATACATAATTAAGATAATGAGCTTCTGCCTCTTTCCGTTCTAATTATTATGCTTTGACTCGTAACTGAGATTGTTCTTTGCTTATTTCTGAAGGGGTGTTATCTGGATTTCATTTTCTGAACAACAAAACTATGTCACAATTCTTGAAAACTCATTTATTTACTTTCTTGTTTTGATTTTTCAGAGATGAGGGTGGGGTGAAATCAGGTCATAATCCAAGTTTTCTATTCAGTCCTCAAATGCATAACCATCCTTACTGTTTTATTCTGTCTTTTTTGTGTTTGAGGTAAATTACACTGCATTTTGTGGGGAAGACAAGGGGACGATCCAGTGACCTTTTGAACCAGACGACATTGGCTTTTGCGGGCCAGGCGACGGGGCTCTGGGGAGGTTATGACAACTGTGCACGTGACCACCTGCTGCATCGGAGGCCTGGGGCCGGAGCCCGAGCCCTCCAAGGGCCCTGGGAGCCTGGGCTCCTGCACCTGCTGTCCACCAAGGACGGGCTTCTCTGTGTCTTTGAAAATGTTTAAACGACGTGTTTATCAAAACATACCTCTAGGTATCACTTTTTACATTTCACCAACTTTTCTATTGTAATAATCTTTCGTAAGGTAATTAAGAAGCATTATTAAGTAACCACTTTTTGATTTCCATTTTACCAAATCACTTTACCAGTGATGTTATCAAGTCATTTTATGTGAGTTAAGCTAGATTCAGCCATACTGTCGTCAACCATGGACTGCCATCGACAGATGGACTGCTCCCACGTTGGCCTTTCTGATCTTCATTTCAAAGCAGGTCTTTTTAGCTAGGACATTGCCACGGGGTCTGTACAGTTCTGTGTGCACAGCTCTGTTTTCAGGTTCATTTTTTTTAATTGCATAATTAACCAAGCAAAATATTCCTAGTTGCATTTTTATAAGAAAAAGGGAAGTAGAAAAAGAAGTACCTGTATCCAGCTGTCATTGTACATATCAGCAGACGTTGAATTTCATGGGTAACTTCTTTTGTTTATTACAAAAATATGCTATTGACCAAACCAAGCCCCATTGATTATCCTGGGTTTTTCATTTTAGGTTGAAACTTTATTGCACGTATTTATTCCGTATGATGGTCACTGCAGTGTCAGAGCTAATATTCTTCAGTGGTCAAGTTGCTCATTCGTCTTGTGGATTTTTCACTTTCTCTTAATTTATATCCTTGGTTGTAACTGTCAAAACTACTCGTATTTACCTCAGTTTTTTGTCAAGTTACTTTTGCCATGTAAATTTTTTCTATTATATAATTGAGTTTATGTATATATTTTTTCATAGTTTTGGCATATCTTTCCTTCTAACGTTTTATACTTCTATAGTTCAGTCCATTTATTTTAAACTATTTGTCACTTACTTTGGAATAAGTCGGAACCCTTCCCCCTCACACCCCATAATGGCAGTTGCTGGTGCGCGCTGAGCTCTTCCTGCCTCCTTCTGTTGTTCCCGAGACACACTGCATGTTACCCTCCCTTACCTCCTTGAAATCGCTGTTGGCCAGGTGACACGTGACATAGTTGTCATTGCCCATGTGCAAAGTTAGTCTGTGTTATTAGTAGTAGTATTTTGGGGGGAGTATGTCCTTGATAAGTCACCATGGATTGGGTCATTTTCAGCTTTTCTTTTGTCAGTAAAATAGGATAGGAGCTGTTAGCATGCACTGCACACAGGAAGATGAATCACCACTTTGGGGAAACTGATGTCACCTGTGTGTGTACGTGTGCTAGAGGGAGACCTCCATATGAGGGTGCTGGTGACAATGGGAGCTGTGTCTTCCTCTGCCAGCTGCCGTCGTGCAGAAAGTGTGACGGGGAAGCTAACGGCAGTCGTGGGAGATGTGACCACAGTTGGCAGGAAGGGACGAAATGGCTGCTGCTGGATTGTGGTCACAGTTCAGGTTTCTGTGTGCCGCCACCCTGGATCTCCTGAGGCCCGTCACCCACTCTTCCTGCTCCTGTCGCTCTTTCCCATTGGCCTCTTGTCGGCTGCTGCGGCCCCCAGGGTTCTAGACTGTCCGCGGCGAAGCACCCAGGCAGTTAGTGACTCTGCAGTCTCTGTGACACACGTAGCGGCCGTCAGTACCCACCTGCCCAGCGCCCCCTGTCCAGGCGCACACCGTGTACAAAGCTGCTGTGCCCAGCATCCCCCAGCCAGTCACTCTGTTACGTCACCATGTGGTGGTGGCTGCGAGCTTCCATTTCTCCCCCGAGGAGCGCGCTGCATGTCCTTGGCTCTGTTGAATACCCATCGGTTTTCTATCTTAGGTTTTTTTTACCTTCTAATGACTGGAAGTATATAGATATCACCTGACTGGATAAATTCCAGGTCAGTTGTTGAGAAAAATTTAATTTGTCCTTTCTGCTCCTGTGTAAGATTTCCCTCTATTTTAGAAATGTTTGGCATATATCTGTAACCCACGTATAATACTTTCAAGTGCTTTAAGTAATAAAGAAACTGTTTACTACATGGTAATAAGCCTTTTAAAAATAGCAGTTTAAAGCTATCTTTCTGTGTACTGAACTCTGTATCTGAATTTCATGTATTAACAATATGTGGTTTTTAAAATATGGCAGCAGTCTGGGAAAAATCCAGCCATAAATGCCTTTGCTTTTCCTATTACGTGGCTGGGTACTTTCCGGACAGCCCTCATATATACCCCCTCAAAAACTTGTACACAGATGTTCATAGCAGTATTATTCCTAGTAGCCAAAGGTGGGAGCAACCCAAATGTCCACCACCCGGTGATTTATAAACAGAGTGTGTGCAAGTTTTCCATGCGGTGGAATGTCATTGGGCCATAGAAAGGAACGAAGTGCCCCTATGTGACACACCGTGACTGAACCTTGACGTTACACCAAGTGCAAGAATCCAGTCACAAAGGGCTGCACGTCGTACAGTCTCATGTATACGGAACGTCCAACGTAGGCAGAGTCTTCGAGGTAGAAGGTGGATTAGTGGCTGCCCAGGGCTGGGAGGCTGAGAGGCGGAGCTTCGAGGGTGATGGCTGAGGGGCACAGACTTTAATTAGGGTGATGAAAACACTGGGTCGTCTGCGGTAATGGACGAACCTTTGCACGGGTGAATTGTATGTACGTGAGTTACATGTTAACTGTTTTCACAAAGAACTTTTCTGTGTAAGAATGGCCACATCAGGGAGTCACGAGACTCCGTTTCTTTCTGCTTTTTGTCAGCTGGAGCAAGGCGCACATCCTCCTTGGTCCTCAGCCCTGCTGTCTTGTTGATCTTTTAAGAGCCTTCCCAGCTTTCAAACCCACGGTTTTAATTCTGGGGGAAATGATCTGATTACAGCTGTCAACAAATATGCATTTAGACACACTGGTGGCTCTCATTCAGTGGTTTCCCAAATTGCTGGCATGCCGGTTTGGTGGGACTAATCCTGCTACCCTCTTCCCCCTTGTCATGGCTTCTAAAGGCAAGTTCATTGTTTCTATGAAAGGCAGTGTTTCCCCAAGTTACGACACAGTGCCCTTCGCTCATTTCTTAGCCCGAACAGGGCATGTGGTGCCACGGAGTCTGCCGTCAAAGCGCATTAGTTACTCCTTTGTGAGCCAGGCTGAGAATGGCCCTTGTCACTGTTAGTCAGAAGGTCTCAGCAAATAACCACAGACTTTATTTATAGCGATGTATGGTTTGGATTTATAATGTTTTCTCTGTTGTAGACATAGTGTATTATTTGCTTGGTTACTTTATAACTGTGATAGTTTCAAGCCACCCACTGTAGGTTGTTGTGCAGTGGTTATTCTAACCACAAATTAAGGAGTTATTTTTCTGTGGTTCAATTATACACAAGGATTATATTGCAGGAGTTGCCGGAGCCCAGGTTCTATAAACAGTTTTTTGGAAGTAGTCTTTGTCTAACAGACTGCCTGGATTGTTGGTGCTCAGAATATTCAAGGACAGAATTTAGGTGATCAGAACAGAATTTGTTGATCATAAAATTGTTGTGCACTGTGCTATAAAATGTCAGATGAGAAATGTGCCACGTGCTCTCCGTGTTGGAGTTTGCCAGCGGTCTTTCCCAGGACACAGTTGTAGGGATTTGCCTACCCCTACAGCAGGATATTTAAGCTTTTGCGGCTCAGGAACCCACTTGCGACTACAGTGAAAGCACCCTGTCTGTTTAGACACATTTGCACATGTGTGTACATACTCACATTTGCATGTAATATTAGGAGGTGCACAGATTCCCATAATACACCCGTTAACCTTTAGGTACCCATGAACCTAGGTGTGGGAGCAAGGTAAGTTTTATCTTCTGGAGTCTTCTGGTGGTAATTTAGAGGTAGCGCTATATGGTCCTTAGGGCAGTGTATGAGGGGTGCTGCACTTGGACTTCAGAGGCAAGCCCCTGTAGGAGTGTCACACGTGCCTGGCCCTTGTTTAGTGCTGTACCCAAACCTGTGCTCGGGAGATGCTCAGCGAATCTGGACTGAGTGAATTGGGGGGCTGGGTCCAAGGACCAGTGTGCTCTCCGGGAGACCTGACCCTTGTTTCCAGATTTCACTGTGTCTTGTTTCTACCGTTTCCTGACAGCTGATATTTGAGAAGCAAAATAAGTGGAAAGGGAGAATGATATAGTAATACCCCAGATGTCACTTTACATCTGAGCCCGAACTTCGCTCTCCCTTGTACTTGTCACCCGGTGTGGCGGGTGGCCGAGTTTTTCTGTCACTCTGCCTTTCCCATTTCAGGTGTTACTTTAGTCATTAGAGAAAAAGCACCATTCGTCAGCGTTTTCATACTGTCTCTAGTGATTTGGGAAACCTACGGGATTTCTTGAAATATGATTTTGCTTTTCTGAGTAATGGAAATTTTGCTCTGTGAGATTTCATTCCAGATTTTTCAGTTTTTTTTCTATACATTAGAAAGAAAATGGCCCAAAGCTAGGCCCCATATTTCCTTCCTTCCTTTGGAAATCAGATGGATAGCTAAGGTTTCCAAAGTGTGTCTGCCTGGGACTTCAAAAGACAATCTTTAGTCCTTTCCATATAAATGACTTTTTTTCTTATATAGGTGTAGTACATCATCCTCGGTCATGATGCATTTTGAGAAGTAAATGAAAAGAAATGGTATTATTCAGTTACTTTTTTTGTTAGTTTTGCATCACAGTTAAGAAAGGGAATTCCTAAGTTGATCGGAAGCTAATAGTTAATGACTGCTTGCTGTGGTCCAGGCCAGTGCTTTACAAAAAGTGCATTAACTCACTGACCCTCACCACAATGATGAGGGCACACACTGCTGTTACTCCTGTCTCACTGTGAAGGCAGCTAAGGGCACAGAGAGGTTAAGTGACTTGTCCAAGGCCACGTGTAACTCGCTCCTGAGTCATCTGCAGAACCTGGATTCAGACAGTCACAGTCTGGCTGCAGAGCCAGTACTACAAATGACCAGCCACATGGGACTGTCCCTCAGCACTAAGCCGTGACTCAATGCTAGAGGCAGTCAGGGCAGGCTTCCCAGAGGAGGTCACGTTTGAGCTGATTCCTGAGGAATGAGCAGAAGTTCCCCCGTGGGGATGAGCAGAGGCAGGGAAAGGCGGGCAGGGGGCGTCAGGGTGGCTGGGGCCGCAAGGGGAGAGGTTGGAGCCAGATGGGGACTGATGCCTTCGTGTCAGGGAGGCTGGACTTAGTCCTGTGGAGCGTCCCCTGACGCAGATGCGAAGACTGGGGCTTGTGCTGCGTGCCTCTGACTCAGGTGCAAGGTCGTTAATAAGGCTCCCCTCTGGGAGGCTCCCAGTCAGAAGGGATGAGGGCCAGGAACCTCGGGGTGCTGTTGGATCTGCAGGCATGCTTGGGCCCTCTGCTGGGAGGACCTGGTGGAGATTCTAGCAGTGGAGTGGCAAAGACAGCAGTTTGCTTTAAAGTGGAAATGACGGAAGCTGGTACAAAGTTCCCGTAGATTTGGAGGCAGGAGGATCAAAAAAGACACTAAGATTTGAATTAAGACCATGGCATTGTTGCTGGAATGGAGGCGACTGATGAGAAAGGTTTTTAGAGCCATCAACATGTAAATAAACAGAAAGGAGACAGAGGAGTGATCAAGGTTTGTGCAGGGTTATGGGCTGAGCAAACAGGCAGAAAATTGTTTTGCCATACCAACTTTTATTTACTTACATCCACGCAGTCAGGGTAGTGGCATCAACAGTATGTGTCAGAGTTTATGCATCGAGGCTGGGTGGAAGGGTTAGTACGGAAAGCAGAAACAGGACATTTGGAAACGGCTCCAGGGAGACGCGCTTAGTGGTGCTGTCAGAGGAGTCTTGTCAGCAGCGACCTGTCAGCTGACCTGTCAGCTCTGTGGGGCCCTGCAGCCACACAGCTTGCTGCTGCACTCTCCTCTGCTGCTTGGGGACCTCTGCCACCACCTCTGTGCCGAAGGGCATTCCCACCCCTCCCTGGCCCTCCCCTCCTGGGGCTTAGGCCGGGCCTTCAGCCTTGGTGTGGTGCCCGGGGAGAAGATTCCAGCAGCCAGTCCTTGTTCCTATGTGTGCCCAGTGCTGTCTGCTGCACAGGGCGGCCCAGTCAGCTGTCCTGCCCAGGCAGCGTCTGTGTGCCACCCGACCACCCGGAGCAGGGCCCGAACCACGCTGGACACCAGGGAATTCGTCTCTTCCCATATCTGGGCTTTAGCGTGTAAATTCGAGGCCTTTGAGCAGCATCTGTGCCCCGTAGACTGGAGAACGGGGAGAAGGGAGGGTGATGCAGCCTGGCGGGGGGCGGAGGGGGGAGCGGCCCTCGCCCCCGTGCTCCTGGATCCTCAGTCTCCAGCGTGGTGGTTAAGACCCCCGTGCGTCCTTGTAATAAATGCACTGCCCCGCTCCCTGCCTCCCTCCTTCTCTCTCTCTCCATCACTTCTCAGCCTTTTGGCTAAAGTCAAGTGTAGTATCTCCCTCTCTCTCCCCTTAAGCTAGTTTACAAGTACACTTCTCTTTCTGGGGGCCACTCTCCGGTGCCCACATACCTGTGCTTTCTGTGCTCAGTCTTTTGTGGCTGTTGTCAGAAAATATGCTCAAGGATGTGCCACCAGGCGCCCCAGCTTTGAAAACACGTGGTCTCGGCACCACCAGGATTTAATGAATCAGAATGGGTGTGGGGCGCGGTTCCATTCCAGCCTAGGTGTTTGCATGGAACGTGACTGGAAATGGCACATTAGAGTGGGAACCTGTGGCATGTGCCCCAGCACAGTTTTAAATCCAGGTAGACATCCAGGAGCTCGCTAAACACTTACTCAGTCTTATGGTTTTTACTGATCTCTTCCTCCTTTTTTTCCAATGGGTCTTGATTCTTGCCAAGTTTTGTAGCCAGTTTATGAACCCAAACAAAATGGAGCTTAGTGTCTTTGTGTGTTTGTGCTGTTAAAACAAAAATACCATGTGTGAGGTGCCTTAAACTACAAATATTTATTTCCCACAGTTGGCAGGGGCTGGGGCGCCCCACAATTCTGTGATGGTGAGGACCCACCTCCTGAGCCGTCTTTACACTCTGTCCACGTGGTGGAGGGAGGGGTGAGGGAGCAATTTGGGTCTCCTTTGTAAGGGAGGGCACTCATCCCGTTAGTGAGCGCTCCACCCTTCTGATCGAATCACCTGCACATGCCATCACCTTGGGTATTAGGGTTTCACATGAATTTTTAGGGGAGACACTAACCTTCGATCTGTAACATTCAGAAATCTAGGTTGCTTTTAAATGCATGTATGCAATTGCTCAGCAGCTTTTAAAAGATACATTGGCATCAAAGAAGCAACATGTATACCTTGCAACATGAAAAATTTAAGATGCCAAACTAACTGAAACAAATTATACCTTGGGATAGCCTAGGTAAAGTAGGGCCCTAATAGATACAAAGTACAGTAGAGCAGTTTATTTCAGTGAAAAAATCCTGGTCACGTTTCTATACGTTAACGTACATAATTATGTTGTGCTAGTCAAGTATTCTTTTTGTGAATGATAAAAGAACTAAAGCCAGACAAACTGCAGGCTGTTAAATCAATTGCTTCACAGGAAATGAAGTGCTTTATTACTATATGTTATATTATCCGAAGATGGTGCACCCAAACAACTTGGCTAATACACATATTTGGAGGTACTTTTTTATGATACTTTTTCTAAGTTCCATTATTTCTTCTTTCACTCAGGAGTTGTAAAGATGTGTATTTTAAATTTCCAACCAAGTGAGAATTTCTTTATTATTAGTTTCTAACATAATTGTGTTGTGCTCAGAGGAAATGACACAAATTTTTGAAATTTGTTAAAACTTTTTGTAGCTCAGTATTTGGCCAGTTTTTGTAAATGTCCCATTTGTAAAACAGTTTTGATGGTGGTTTTGTCTTCTCTGCTAGTAATTGTTTCACTTCTTTGTGTGTATAACCCGAAACTGTTTTCCCACTTTCATACACGTTTAGAATTGTCCTGTTTTCTAGGTAATTTTCTCTTATTTTCTGTTATTTAGTGACCCTTTTGTGTCTCTAGAGCTGTTAAAAGAAGCTCGTTTTTAAATTGAATTATAACCAAGATCATTCATGAATATTTGTGTTTAGATCTTGAAGAATAAATTAAGTCAGGGCCATATGGAATGAGTTTTTAAATAAGTGAAAACTTTTACTTAAACCACTGACATGGTTCTTACTTGGTGTTGATGATCCATTGACCAGTAAGAACCATGATTCTGGAAGTTACTGAAATGGAGGATTTTCTTTTTCTTTTAAGTAATCACTTACGTAGCTAAAGCATCTGTTCTCAGGGCATTTATTTTTCATTAATTAGTTTCTTGGCATTCTCAGATTCATTGCAGATAGAATTAACATGTCAGATTAAATGCAAAAGCATGAAACTAATTAAGGTTGTGTGGTGACAAGGATTTGTGAAGGCAGTCGTGTTTTTCAGTTTCCTCCCTTTGACAATACTGTTAACTGCAGGTAACGGCCCTCGGAAGGACAGCTGGCTCCGAGGACAGCAAGCACGTAATTCATGTTCGCTGTTGTTTCCCTGGGGAAGATTCTCAGGCTGCACCCTGACGTTAGGGAAAAACTCAAATCACATCCATTTCTTAAAGTTTTACTGTTCGTAGGCTTCTATGTCTTGTGTGCAGCATGTAGTACGGCATGTGTAGTGTGACCCTAAGCTGGGATTCGGGTATTCACCAGCGATGACCTCTGGGTAAAGAAATCCTCCTGGACTCAAGGGTCCCTGTGGGCCACCTGGGAGGAATTTTCTTGGCGTCGCTAACGTAGCAGTTCCTCCGCCAGAGGACAGGTGGCGACGTTGGAGTGGCTGGAGCATTAGAGTGGTGGTGCGGAGAGCCTGGGGTCGCACTCATCACAGGCAGTGTGTATTGAGTGCTTAGGCGGTGCCCGGTCGTGCTCTGGGTCCCTTACGTGTCGTCACTCATTTTATCTTCACAGCAGCCCCTGCAGTCAGAACTATTGTGATCTCCGCAGTTACTTTTTGAATGAAGTAATGGATGGGCACCCCACTGTGCAGATGGAGAAATTAAGATGCACAAGAGTTAGCCAAAGCTACCCCGCTAGTGACTGGCAGAGCCCGCGTGTGCACACAGCCTCGGTCCCAATCATACGTGCACTTAAATGCGCGTGCAGCTCCGCCCAGGTGGGTTGGGTTAGGGCGGTGACTGTGCCCTCAGCCCGCGCGTGTCCCTGCGCTGGCTGGGTGTTTCTGGCCGGTGCTGCAGCGTGTGGAGGCCATCTTCGTGGTCTCACCCGGTTCGCCTTAGAATTCTGTCTCGCCCCGGGGTTGGGTTCCTTACTGTCGTAGCCCCATTACCTTGGGAAGTGGCATACAGAGAGGCGTGTCTGCACTTGGGACAATACAGGATTGACACGCAGGAGTGAAATGCCACTGTCCTCCATGACTGCCCGGCCCCCCGGCCCCCGCCTGGTCTTGCCGCTCACCTGCTTCCTGGCCCTGTTCCGGTGACCTCTGTCGAGCCCTGACCTGCATTACCATAGTTCCCTCTGCACGAACCTTCCAAAAAGGAACGAGGTCCATGACACAGAAAAGAAAAAGCCAAATGAACAGTAGTTCAGTCCGCACTTCTCTCCGCCCTCTCAATAACGCCTTCTCCGTGTTTAACTCACAGATCACCTTTCCCCTGTGAGCGAGGCCTGGAGTTTCACCCAGCGCCTGTGTCCTTCTCACGTGACCTGCCGTGAGCGCGGGAGCACGGCCGCCAGCTGCGGGCGGGTGGCAGCCTTCTTCCGCCCTGGCTTCCGCGGCGCTTTAGCGCGGCGCTTTAGCCCCGTTGAGCTGCCAGCAGTGGCTGAGGACAAAGGCCGCGTCCACTATGCAAACAGAGCCCCCGAGCGCGCGCACTGAGCCATTCTCCGCTCTGTGTGAGAACTCAGGGGACTCTATTCACTTCCTTTGTGCTGGTGTCTGTCAACAGCGCCATCGGAGGCCGGGCCCATTGTGCGGCCAGTGTTTCCTATTGACCCGAGTCTGTGCCGGCTGTGTTCCCAGGGTCGAAGCGGCAAGGGAGCGGGTGTTGGGAAAGGGGCAGTCATCGGCTAAAGGCGTCTTGCTGCATTGTCCTCTGACCTGGTAAATCCAAACCGTGCTCTGCGTTCACGCAAACAGGTAGTCACACAGTCGCAGCTGCAGCCACTGACATCTGGTTAGGGCCCCGGGTCTCAGATGCTGGACCCCAGTGCTTGTTAGCTGCACACGGATACTGGATTAGGAGGCCTGCACGGGCCACACGGGGGACACTCTGACGTCCCCTGGGCCGCAGCTGTTCACGTGCATTCTCCTTTGTTAACACCGTGCTTTCCGGTGGTTCGGACCGCGGGGTCTTGCTTAGGTTTTTGTCTTTCAGGGGCGTAAGGCGAAGGCGATTTTCACGTTTCCATCCTGTATGATCCTGGCGTGATAGGGAATCATGCCGAAAGGCCTGCTTCTTGTGACTCGGTTTGGCACTCTGCCTCTGGCTCTGCCCGTGGTCCCCTCACCGGCCCCCCTGCACCCCAGTGGAGGGCGGTGTTTGCAAGCGGTCCCTGCTCCCATTGTGACATGCCAGTCGCTGCGGGTTGCGGCTGATGACTACTAATTATGCCCATAAAGCCTGTCCTTTCTAGTTCCTCTCGGGATCCTGAAGAACAGAAGCCATGAGTCAGTCCTGGAGGAGAGGTACTTTCGTAGCAGGAGAGGGTGTTCAGAAACATGTCCCCACCGTGAAAGCCCAGTGAGCTCAAGACTGCGTGAACATGGGTTACCATCCGCCTCCGATTTGTCCGCTGACGGTATTTGCTAAAAGCCTAGTAGGTGACGGACTCTGTGCTAGGTATTGGCGTACAATTTAAAAATAAAAGTCTCTTGTCGTAGCTCTGCTGATTCACCACAGTCACCAGTAAGGAGCATTGTGACGTAGCTCAGGAGTGGGACTGATGCGGAGAGGGAGGGACAAAACCTTCTAACTTGAGGTTTTTCTCAGTTTTTCCCCCCAGAGGTTTTGACACTTTCCTCCTGCATGTTTTGAACCAGTCTCTAGGTGGGTGCGTAACAAATCCCGCTGGGACTCGAATGACAGAGCGCCCCCCGCTGCCTGGGGGCCTGGGCGAGTTGTCATCAGGCTCGTGCATGCTACACACTGAGCTCGGAGGGTTCCAGAGGGTGCACCCCTCAGGCCGAGCAGTGATGAGTGCTGTCAGACTCTAACCGCAGGGAACTCAGGTTAAATGCTGCCTTCTTTTTTTTTTTTTTTTTTGCCATCCTCACCCCATGCACAATTTTGAAAAGATGGCGTAGTGACTGAATTTAAATAAAATAAACAATATAGAAAAATCAAAGACTAAGTATGTTCGACCTCTGAAAAGGTGGGCCAGTCGTGCAGAACGCTTCCTTGTACTTCAGATAGTGTGTCCCAGTCTTGTCCTGCCGCGGGGGCCCCGGTGGCTCCCGTCCCGCTGCGTGGGACTCGGTTACTGAAGGGCCCGCCTCTCAGGCAGCCCTCAGAGGACAAAACCGTCTTGACATTCTGATAATGAAATCGTTTTTACAAATAATATGTTTTTTCCTTTTCTTCTCTTCTTTTTTTAGTGCTGCTGTTTCACCTACAGAATTGTTTTGACACGTACCAAGTGGGGTCGCTTCAAAAGGCGTTTCTGTTGGTAGTAAATAACGAAGCGCGTGCCGTCTTGTAGGAGCCACGGTTTGGGAGGCGGGGGGCTGTTGGGCAGCAGTTAATGGAGCCACCCCGTTGTTTCGGCCACGCTGTGGTGGGGTACGGGTGCGAAGACTGTGCACCAGGCAGGAGCAGTCCCAGTCTCCACCACAACTGGTGGGGAGAGCAGTCCACTTCAGTAACTGGAGTTGTAAGTACAAACAATTGAAACACGAGAAGAATGGGGAAACACTGTTAATTTGGGGAGAAAATGGGATTTATTTGCATGTGGCCCTGCGAGCTGCAGAGTGACCGACTCCTGTCACCGTGGCCCATTTAAAATGGCCTCATTCACAGGAGCATCTGTAGCAGAGGTGTGTTGCTAGAGCCTGTGGAATGAGAACAGATTCCTTCCTTCCTCGTGCCAAGTGGGACACCCTGTTGTCCAAAAGAGAAAGTAATTGGCCTGACTAATCAATTTCCTGCATTTCTCCTGAATCCAATTTAGATACTCTTAAATTGTCCCCAAGCCTCGATCCCCTCCCACATGGACTACGTGGGCTCCAGCTGGGCCCCTCAGTGTTCCCGTCACCCTGCAACTTCCCTTCCCATTAGAGCAGAACCGGCCTTCTATTCAGGATGCAGCAGTTAAACAGAGTTATGGGCCTGGGGACCGCAGATCGCCATCAGGGAAGGCTGGCCTCGGGGAGTGCTTCCTGTCACCCAGTGCGGCCATTGTCACCGCTTCCCCTTACTCGGCCTCAGCAGGTCAGTCTTAGCGAGGGACCCAGGACGCTGTTGCTTTGCTTACAAGGAGGGTTCATGTTTGATATTGTCATTTTGCAGAGGATAAGGCACCCAGATCCTAAAAGGCTGCTTTCTGGTTTTAGTGATCAGCAGCAGTTCTGGGAATTTCAAGAGCCCTATAGCGTTTTGTTCATTGTGGTCCAAAGACGTGTTTTCTTTTTTTTCATGGAAAGTTATTTGAGTAAGATTAACCATGACTGCAGTGTAGATTCTCTCCTGCTTTTCTGCAAACTCTAATACATAAACTCGGTGCTCCTCATCCACTTGGAGTGGTCCCGCACGCCACCCCAAGCTGTCACATTTCTCCTTCCTGCAAGAAGGCCTGGGGGCGGGCGTGCTGTGGGTACCTGCACCCACCCACCCACACCCACCCTGCTGCTCGGTGGCACGGGCTGCACCCACCTTCATCTCTGGGAGGAGTGAAGTACATTGAGGTGCTTTGCAGATACTTGTGAGCGGGTGCGGTGCAGAGGGGCCAACCACCCGCCGAGAGCCAGGACCCCAGGACTCTGGGCCTCGCTGCACCCTCCAGGTGTCACCATCCTGGCGGGGTCTGGGTTCCTCCGCCATGGCCTGCAGTGCCTGCCTGCGCTGGGGAGTCAGGCTGTCCAGACGGGCACAGAGCAGCCCGCATTTTCCCATCCGGCGCTCCCGTGGGGTCTGTCTCTCTAACACCCGGCGGGTGCACCTGTCCCCAAGTTCGGCTTCTGTAGAGACGCACCCCAGTGCCTGCTCCGTCCAGGAAAGGGCTGAAGGCTCCTGAGGAAGACCCTGCCTCCCTGAGCCTGCGCCCCTTGGAAAGCAGAGTCCCAGGGAAACCAGATGTCGGGGTTTGAAGTTCGGGGCGAGGGTGGGAGTTCGAGGGGTTGGTGGGTGGTGCTGGGAGGTTTCAGCAGTCACAGTTTAGCCTCAGCGCTGTTTCAGCAGAGGAAAGTACTATAGTGTCGTCGTTATCGATAAAATAAGTACTGATCATAAGATTATTAGCCTTTCAAATAAAATATGAATGTATTTTATTAAACACTAGTTTTGTGAAGTATATAAATCTAAAAGATCAGGGATTGTGATATAATACTTTCTACCTGTCTTGTTGGCTAGAATGAATTGATTTACTATTTGGATGGTTCATAATTAACATTTTTAGGACTAAAGCTTCTATAGTGCAGGCAGCCCTGTATAACATGGCCCCTCTAGAACACGGCTTCACTCTAACACGGTCTGAGAATTAGGGAAGTCCCCAAACAACACGGAGCGTAATAAGGGCTGTTGAGAGCAAAAAATGTCCCAAATACATACTGATATGTTGTAGTTTTGGTGAAAATGGCTTTAATAAAGCTATTCCTCTTAATTATAAAAATATAGTAGTATGTTTTTTAAATTTTTGGAACCTAAACCCCTTTTTTGTACTAGTTCTTTGTTTCGTATAACACAGATTCACATTACACAGCATTTTAGAAACCCGACAACTGTGTTTTACAGGGGTTCCCTGTAATTTTTCTTTGATACCAAAAACCCATATTGTGAATGTGCTTGAATTTCTATCTGCTGAGAAGTTTTTCTGGGTAGAAGGATTTCAGATAGCAGAAAGTATTTTTGGTTGGGGTAGAAGGAAACAGCCTTTTGTTCCATTTATTTAGAGTTGTACTGTTTAATCTTTCAGGATGAAATTCAACTTAAAAAACTATGTAGATACAATAAAAATATTCCTTAAAATCTTGTATTGTTAGTAAAGACTTCATTGTGTCTTTTTATTTAGAAAAGCCCATTTCCCAATAACTCTTAAAAATAAGTAGAATACCTCCCTGGGAATAACAGTTCAGCCTTTTCCCCATGTCTTCCATCCTTTGTGTTGCAGAAATCTCCAGCTCTCAGCCTGAGCTGATTTACTACTACAGTTAAAGTCAGATTAACAGTAGAAAAGCATCAGTTCAGTGATCTTTGCGGCAGTTGAAATAACATTCCTGTGCACTTCAATGTTTTGTAAGCTCACGTGTGAAAACAGGAAAGCGTGTTGCTTTAATACCTGTTGTGTCGCCCCCGCGGGGAAAGGGCTGCTGTTGGCTGTGCTCATTCACCGACCAGCTCCGCTGCTTCCTTAACTCTCCAAGACCAGCTTCTGACTCCACGGCTGCGCCGTACGTGTTTTAAGGCTGTATCACTGCTTCCTAAAATTTAAGGATGATTTTCTCCTCCCGGTGGGACTACGTTTGTGATCATGAAATGTTTCTTTGTATCTCTGCTAATGCTTCCTGCTTTGACATCTGCATTGCCTCTTACGAGTGTGGCCATTCCAGCTTTTAATAGTGTTTACATCGTGTTTCTGCCCACACTCGCATTTTCACCCTCTCTCTGTCTTACATTTGCAAGTCAAAAGTATGGCTCTTGTAAGTAGCATTTAGTTGGGCTTTGTTTATCTATCCAGTCTGCCAGTCCTTGACTTTTAGTTGGAATATTTACACTGTTTACATTTCATGTAATTACTGGTATTTTCTGTTTAAATTAACACTTTACTCTTCCCTCCCCCCCTTCTATGATTAAATGTGCTCTGAAACAAGGAGACAAATTTCTAGCAACCCAAGAAATTCAGTTAATCAGAGGGTCCTATCCTCCAAGGTTTTGATATAATCAAGATTTTTCTATATGTGTCTTCCTATTAAGAGGTATAAATTGGCATTTGCAAAATAGTGGTGGGGGTAGGAGGTAAAGCACAGAAAGTAGTCAGTAATGTGGTAATGACTGCATAGTGCTAGGTGGGGACTAGACTAGTCAGGGGGATCACTTCTTAAATTATACAGATGTCTAACCACAATGCCGTGCACCTGAAATTCATATAAAATAATGTTAAATGTCAAAATAAATAAAGTGTAAAAATGTAAAAATAAAAATGACTTGCAAAAAGAAAAGTATGCACATACACACACTATATGAACCTAAATATGTATTTATATATAACATAATTAAATGTATTCCATTTATATTAATTATATCTTTAATATACATTATTTATAAATTATAAATAATTATGTAAATTATTGTGAGTTTTTACTTATAACTTATTTATAATGTACTTATATTTAGAACTTATAATTTATAGACTTAGTTATAAATATATTTGATATAAATTACATAAATGTAAATTGTGTTACATATTTATATATCATTATATTTTATATATAGCTATACATTTAATATATGAAGTTAGAAAAATATACATAGATCTGAAAACACATTTCTTTAATGTGTTATCTGTGGGAATCAAATGGAGCAAAGGGGAAAGGTCCTCCTTCTCCGCAGATCTCCCACTGGGCAACACCCAGCTGTGCTGGGACAATAAGGAAAGCTGCCGATCCGACGTGATCAGAGTCCCGGCCGATGGACTTAGTCCCGTCGAGACCGGGTGTGTGTGTGCCCAAGCCCAGTACAGCTCCTGGAATTGCCCTGGCCCCGAGGGGTACCCCGCGGAGATTGGAGCATTTGGCATTTCCATTCACAGAGTAGAAAGGTTGACACTACATCTGTACTGGTCAGGGTTCTGCAGAGAAACAGACTGGCAGGGAATGTGGAATGGCCGACACCATTCCCGGACGGCCAGGCTGCCATGCAGAGCAGCTGCAGCTTTGGGCCCAAGACAGAACTTCTCCGGGACCCCAGTTCCCGCTACTCCAGTCTTCGGCTGGTGCTTTGATGAGGCCCCCTCACGTTATTGGGGGCAGTTACAGACTGCAGGCATTCACCTGATCTGCAGAATGCTTTCACAGCAGCACCTGAATCGGCGACTGATTACGTAACTGTGTCCTGCAGCCTGGCCAAAGTGACACACAACACGAACCATCATGCCACGTGTAGAGCATGGTGACATTCCTGTCCCTGTGGAAGAGTGTTTCTGTCCCCTTGTTACTGGTATGCTGCTCCTTGGTGGTGAGCTTGGTTTCTGGAGGCCAGGGTAGGAGGAGAAGGTGGGCTTACTAGAAACTTCGTTTCCTTTCTCCTATCCAATGTGAAGTCCATCATGATAATAACATCCCAGTCTATATTGAATAAAATTGTGTCTGTTCATCTACCTATAATCATAGAAATCACTGAAAATAGTCTAACAAGTTTTGGAAGAGGGTATTTTTGAGTTGTTTGATTTAAAATGTGGCCTTGGTGATACATGAAATTCGCTTGGGGAGAGGAGGGTGAAAACATCTCAGAGCGATGAAGGGGCAGTTAATTTCCAGAGTTGATAGGATAGGTTCTGTGAGATCTGTGTCACTATTGAAGGTCCACTATCAATATGTATCAAGATGCTGTCAGCATTTAGACGGCTTTCAGCTGCAATTAACAGGAAACCTGACTTTACCTATCTTAAACAATAAGGAAACTTTGTTTAAATAATGAACAGAACAAGAGATCCAGAGGTTGGAGCTCAGGTGTGTAAGAGCCGTGGGCCCTCGTCTCCCTAGTTCTCTCTCTAGAACACCCCTCCCCTCTGTGTAGGCATGATTGGTCCCTTTATGGTTGCAACATAATGGTATCATTCTGTTTCTTGTCTCTCGTGAGAGTAAGAAGCCTTTCCCTAGAATTCCCCTGTACATACGAAGTCGGCCAGTTAAGTTCGCGAACTCATCCTAGAAAAAGCACTACACACCTCACTGCTAAATATCACTACGGTCACCTTCAAAGCACTCCCCTCGGGAAGCTGTGCACCGACACCAGCGCCTAGTCCACCCTTCAAAGCATTCTTTTTCTGGAATGGCCATCAGAGCTGTCATCGGACCCAAATTCTGACAATTAAGTTCGTGAACTTGCCACCCTAGGCTTATGTTGGCAGCGCAGTACACACAACTTGGTAAGGTGTCACGACCTTGCGAAGGTGTAGCACTTTTCCTAGGATGAGTTCACAAAAGTCATTGTCCACCCTCGTACTCCTTCCTCCAAGTGTCATTGGCCAGAGTTGCGTCCCGTGCTGAGCTAGAGAGCAGTCATTGATGGAAGAGACCGCCACGACCGATTCAGACTCGTCATGACCTGCTAGAGCCACCCAGAGGGCTTGCTCCTATGTGCCCGGATGCACAGAAGTACCCGGACTGGGGATGGGTGAGAGGCTCCCTTCAGTTTGCCTACAGAATGTGCAGTAGCACCACCGGCTCAGGGCCGGAGCAGCCCCTCCTCCTCGTGCCCTGAGGGTCCAAACGCACAGTGCCTGCCGGACCCACATTGTGCCCAGGTTCCCGCTGTGAGCAGAGGAGACCTTGGAACGTGGGCTTTCCCTCTGATCGTGGAAGAGGAGGCAGGACATGTGGGAACCGAGGCTCCCGAGTACACGCACCGCTGTGTCACCCCACCCCACACACAAACCACATGCGCAGAGATAGATTTATTGAGAACTTCACATCAGTGACCACAGAGCATCACATTAGTGAGGCCCTGTGTGCCTGCACTGGTCACACACCCATGACGGGAGCCCTGAGATCTCCCTGGGATTGGACTGCAGCCAGCCTCCCCTGAAAAACATCATAAAAGGGGGCTTTGTCATGACGGAGGAAGTGGAGGTGGCAGACAGCGTGAGTGTCAGGCTGGGAGTGGGCATTGTCGATGCTGTGACCAGAGAGAACACAAGGTTTGGAATTTGAGTTCCAAAACGAAACGCACAAGGGCACATCCTCCAAATTCTCGGCGGAAACATCAGGATGGCTGTGAGCAGCAGAGACTGCTTCATCCAGCAGGGGTTAGCCCTTGTCCTGAGTGACATCTCAGTGGTCACGGGTCTGATGTAAAGAAAAACCCTGGAACGCAAAATGCTCCTTCAGACATCTAGTAACTGTATTGTTCAAGGCGCTTTCGATTTTTGTGGACGCGTTTTCTCTCCAGTTACATACTTGAGACAGGCCATAGCTGTATACATTGCAGTTTACAGGTACATCTTGCACTGCATTCCCTGTGTCGTGTTTGAAAGACTCCCTGAGGCACGTTGCATGCAGTGAATGACGCTATTAGCATCCCTGGGAGCACGAGGAAACAGCCGTTCAGATCATTCTCTGTAGGGCTTACTCCTCTGGCTACACCTCCGCTGGGAGAAGCTGCTGGAGAGTCCACTGAAGCTCAGGGCTTTGCTCCTGTTTCATCCAAGCGGCTCAGAAATGAAGGTCCCCAGCAGAACATTAGGGGAGAACATGTTTGACCGATAATACAGGAGTATCGTATGCAAGTGCGTATGAAGCACGCACACCTCGCGGTCGCAGCCTTCGGGGGAGGAGTGAGATACGGCAGACGAAGTACGGGGCGCTGGTCACATTTTGTCATTGCACCTACTCTCCCACTTTGAGCTGGCGATTCTGCTAAGCCAGCCTCCAGCCCATCCCCGGGACTTGGTGGCACTGACAAATCACTTTTCTGTCAACGGAGTGAAGTCTCAAAAAGTGATTTCTGTGTCATGTGAGGAGAGCAACAGTTACTAGGAACTAACCCTCATGTAGGTGTATTACGCCAGAACTATACTGTACGTAGTAATTATACTGTGTAACAGCTGATTGTAAGGCATACCTCAGAAGGTCGAGTTCAAGATAGTAGTTAATGCATTATAATCATGCTGACAGGATCAGTCCCATAAGCATGGAAATGCAGGGCCCTGGGATCCCATCCTACTTGACTTTTCACTCTCTACGAACTCATAATGATCACAGAAAATAAATACCGGGTACCAAAACCAGACAGAAGTGTTGCAAGGGAAGGAAACTACAGACCAGTATCTCTCATGAACTTGGGTACGAACATCCTTAACAAAATATCCATCAGTGTGATTTTTCATACTATGAGACTAGAGGAGAGAACCCCAGCAAGGACAAAGTGTTTGACAACATTTAACTCGTAAAATGGTAAACATTTTAGCCAACTAGGAATAGAAGGGAATTTCTTAAACCTAATTAAAGGCACCTACAAAAAAACCTAAAAGTAACATCAAAATGAGGAAAGGATCAGTATTTTCTAAAATGAGCGATGAGGCTTTGAAGCCCACTCGTACCGCTTCTGTTCAGCACTGCACCGGGGGTGCTCGGCAGAGCGGTGAGGTAGGAAAAGGAAAGAAGAGGTGTAGAGGCTGGGGAGCAGGAGTGAAACCATCTCGCACACGTCACGATCACGCGTGTTGAGAAACCAGAAGTCTCTGTGACAAAGCTCCCGGTACTGAAGTGAACCTTAGCAAAACTGCAGGATCAGTATACAGAGGTCCGTGGATTTCTGTGGACTAAGACTCCGCAATTGAAAATGAAATTTAAATACCTATTCACCACAGCATAAAAATGCCAGGACTGAACACAAGATGTGAAGGACCTCCACACGGAAAACCACGAAACGTCACGGCAGGGAATTAAATAAACGGCGCAATCAATGCTGCCAAGATACCCGTTCGCTCCAGATTGATCTGCCGATTCAGGGCATTCTCCATAAGAATCTTAGCAGACGTTTTTGAAGAAATTGACAGGTCAATTTTAAAATTTGTACGAAAAGACAAAAGACTGAACATCCCCAGAGCAGCCTTCTCACCTGGTAGGGGTCTTTATTACAGAGTTACAGTCATCAGCACAGTCTGCTGTGGGGCAGGGTACCCTGCTCCCCGGTGGCGGGGGCAGGGCAGCTGTCCCCGAGGGCTGGTGTAGCGTCGGTGCCCGACCTGGCGGTGGGACACAGCCCTCGGTGGTAACGGCAGAGTTGAACAGAAGTGCGGGCAGCACGGTCGGTGAGGAGAGTCTTTTCATCTAAGTTCTTGCCCAGTTCCAACGAAATTCAGCTAGTAATTCCTCCAAAAAGTATAGATGATTATTGGAAGGGAACTGAAGTCGTTTTTATTGTGTCCTGCTACCCTGCCACCCTCTCCTGTTTTTCCAGAATCTTCTTTGCCTCCCTGAGTGATTTAAGACAGGGACGGACGACTGTGCATTGTGTGTTTATTCAGAAGTGGGTCACGTATGCAAAACCGTTTTCCGTGCACGTGAGGTTTTTCTTCTCTTAGCTGTAGTTATAGTGACTGGCTACAAGACTTCTTCATCTTTTTTGTTTCGTTTTGTTTTGTTTTGTATTTTAAGAGCAATTTCAACAACAATTAAGTGGTAAAAGTGCGTCGATACGGGTCCGGTGGTGCCCAGCCGTCGGTTGGGGTGACGTCCGGGGAGCTGGTGGATGTAGTCGCATGGACCCTATTAACAGCCCTGACCCCTGGCTTCTCGTGCTGGTCCTCTCGGCTTTGTCCTCAGAAGTTTCATGAAGGAAGTGGGTGTCTCAGACCAGACAGGTACAGACATTGCCAGGAATGTGGGGATAACTCCTGGATGCTGAGACTCCTTATGGGGGTCTGAGACGGCGTGCCCTCACATTCCGCCGTCCGTGGTCATGCTGGGCCACCCTGAGCTGGTTGGGAAGGCATCGTGACTGCCCGTGACCATTTGTGACGCTTTGGGGGTAGGGACTTTATTTCCCCTCTTCTTCCAAAGGCGTTCCTTCGCAGTCCCGGGTGGGCCGGGGGTCAGGGCGGCCTCTCACCACTAGTTACCCCCTTCCTGTGGGATAGATACTGCCCACACCTCCTCAGGCCAATCGGGCATGCTCTTATTTTACCCACGTCCCCACGTCTGTCACCGCAGAGCGGAACTTTGAGTGCGTTAGGGGCTCTCAGGTGGCTCCCGGGCCTCGCTGGCCTACCGTGTTCAGGTCATACGTACTTACTGGGGCCAACGCGGCGGAGGATAAACACCCCACCTTCTCCTGAGACCTGAATAAATGGTTGAAACAGTTTTCCCTTTCACTGTAAATGAACTTAACCTTTTAACATTTAAAACCAAACTTCCCAAATTTATTTGTAGCCCATTAGTTCATGCCAGCGAATTTGACTTTAAAAAAAAAAAAATTGAGCCTCATCTCTTGGAAGAGCTTTTAGTATTTCATTAGAAGCAGCGTGTCGGTTTAGGAGGAGTCGGAGCAGGAGGTTCCAGTAGGTGACTTCTCAGGGAGCCTCGCAAATCTGATTTTCACACGACGTGTCCTTTGCTGTGCAGGTGTCCTTCCTTACTCAGTAAGTGCTTGATGGGGGGACACGAGCGTCGAAGATCTCTGGCCTTGAGGTCGTACACACAGGCTGTTGCACACGGAGAATGACAGATGGGGAGAATGCTCGGTGCATCCTTGTCTGTCTGGAGCATCTTCCTTCACTGGGCAACCGGAGAGACAAGAGGCGTTGCACGTCTGAGAGGGGAGGCTGGCAGAGTGAGGACTTTCTCGTGCTTCTCCGCATGATTAAATTTATTCATTTATTTGTTTGTTTGTTTGTTTGTTTTTTAAGTGGGTACTTCCCTGTCTGGGAATCGAACTCAGGCCGCAGCATTGACAGCGCCAAAACCTAGCCACTACACCACCAGGGAACTCCCTTGTCATTTCTTTTTTGTTTTTTGGGGATTTTTTTGTTTTAAATTTATAAAGAAACTACCAGAGGTTGTATGTCCCACTTCTCCTTACAGACGCATCTTTTTCTAGGATTGGGGCTAGCGTCCCACTAAAGCGATTTAAAATTTTACTTGTAAGCACAGGTTTGTTTCACTGAGTGCCTGTCATCAGGAAAAGGGGATTATACATATTTACTAACGACCGCTGCTTTTCAGGTATTTCAATACCGAGGCCCCCAAAAAATCATGAAATATAATCATCGTGCTGCACTTGGGTGCCTTTTCATGTGTGAGAAAACTCTTTCAACAATTCCTTCTGCCCCAAGGGTGCTATGGATTGCGCGTACTGTCAGTACTCCGCTGCATTTCTTTTGTCCAGCACAATACACCTCCTTGTCCCTTTTTTTGAGCATGGTGGTAGAATTTCACCCAGCATTTACCGTGTAGATGATGCATTGTTTGGACAAGTTGGCTTTGAAAACAGTAGTTTAAATCTCAGTGAATTATCACCTAGGGTGTGTGTGTACCTCGACCAGCAACCCGATACTGTGGGAAAGCGACACGCCACCCCTGGAGACCGTGAGGAAGAGGAAAAGATGCGTCTGCAGGGTGGCCTCTCTGCAAAGTAAAGGCAGGGCTCCTTAACCACTGGTCTGAGCTTCTCCCCAAGTGTGTGGGACGCACCCCGTCCTGCAAGAGTGCTGTCAGAAGCAGCATTTACGAGATGAACTTTACAAACCACTAGCCTACAGTGAGATTCCCGTGATGACGGCTCCCCAGAGCAGAGCAGGGGACCTGCAGGTGGTGTGGAGCTCGGGGACCAGCGACCACGAAGCCTCTGTGAAAACCTGGGGTCTCCTAACCGGACGTTTCTGCTCAGTGTGTGCTCCGAAGGTGACGAATCAGAGTATCTGGGGCGAAGGCCCGGAAGTCAGCCTTTAGCACATCCCCCAGCTCCTTCAGGTGCTGCCAAAGCCGGAAACGGGGCCTTGGGCCTCAGGGGCTTCCTCAGGCCCCCACCCCCCACATGCATTTCTAACAAGCTGACTGGCTTCCCCGCTGGGAGGACACTGACTTGCTGGCTTCTCAAAACCATGTGGGAGGGGGAGGCAGGTCCAGGGTGACAGGAGGAGTCACGATAGCACTGTGCCAAGAGACTAGGAGCTTGTGCCGTGGAATATTTAATAGCAGACGTTCTTTTTGCAAATGCTGTGAATAAGCTTGTTTTCCTTGTCCTTGGCATCGCGAGCTGTGAGCTGGGCGCTGTGGGCAGAGCCGGGGGGTGCCCCCCGAAGTTTCGCCCCGTCTCCTGGGGGCTCAGCCTCTTGAGATGCTGGGGGTGTGTTTCGAGCGTACGTTCCTGGGACAAGAGCAGTGTGGGGCCCGGCGGATGACATCACACACGCTGACAGCTCTCGTGTGTCCTGTTCGGGCTCAGAGAAGGACGGCTGCTGGTGAGGCTGGGGCCATCGCTATGGTCTCTGGACCGTGAACCCCCCTCGTCTCTGAGCCCTCTCATTCCTGGTCTTGTTTTGAGGGTTCATCATGTTCTCTTTCTCCCTGGATGCGGAATCTAGGTCTTCCATTTCAAAGCCCAGTTTGGGCTCTTGGCTCCAGAACCCCAGTCTCCCGAGCAAGCTGCCCTCTGGAGCCAAGTGCAGGACGAGGTTTGTTTGTAACTGCTGAACTGGGAGGAGGCGCAGCTGTCTTACACCGTCTGGCTCCTCTACCCAGAACCTTCTCTGCAGGTGACCTTGGCCTTGGCTTGCCCCTGAGTCCTCCTGGGGTTCTGATCTTTTCTGAACTCACTGCCTCGCCCTTCAGTTCTGAAAGCAGATCTGAGTTCTGGACCCTCGGTGTTGAGTTCTGAAGGCATCTTCTGTTTGGCGACAGCACCTGAGCAAGGCTCTTGGTCGACTGCGTCGATAAGGGTCTCCTGTGAGTTTGGTGCAGCCTCGTCTGTGACTCATCGCAGTGTCGTGTGTAGAGCTTTGTCTTGGGCCTTGTGGGAAGAACGTTGTCAGCTCCCTGCCTTCGCCGGGAGCTGACAGGTTTTGTTCATGATCGCTGAGACCTGGCCGCCTTTTTCGTTTTATTTCGTATCACCAAGTGAAATAATTGCCTGCCTGCACAATACATTTTGAAGTGCAGCTGTGTTCACAGCGACCTAAAAAGGGCGAGGAAGTGCGTGTATTTCAGACACCTCTGACTAGGATACTTCTCTGCTGTAAAACTACCAGGCAGGCAAAGTGTTTAAATAAAACAATGGGCCATTTGGTGACATAGAAAATGCTGGATTGCACGATGGCGGCATCGCTTCTCGCCTGGCCAAGCAGCGCCAGCACTCGTCTTGCCCAGCGGTTCTCCAGACGGAAGTACCAAATCCTGCTGACTCTTCCTTTGCAAACATGGGGGCTCTGCTTTACGGTATTAACCGTATTGATAATGAAACTATCTAGATTTAATTTACATCTATTTGATCATTAATCCAGCTGAGCATTTGTTTTTCTTTTGTCTGGGAAGTAATACGTAATTTTTCTCTGTGTGTTCCTAGTCAGTCTTTGTCCATTTGCGTCTTGGTGTGCCTTAATTTCTTTTACTTCTTTAAGCCCAAATATTGATTGGAGGTGAAGGGTGACTCAACAGGCATCTTTCTTGGTGTAAAATACCAAAATGTAGTATCCTTATGGAAATAGTAGTTTATATTGTACATTTTCTGTGCGTAACATGTAGTTTACAAATTTTTTATTCTTAAGAGTATATTACCATTTTTTTAGTATTTTATTTGACTTGATCGCTCTAGGAATATAAATGAAGTTCTAGAATATCCTCAGAATCGGATAGCTCCTTCTTATTAATATGCTGTTTGGGATCTTCGTCTTTAAGTCGGCATTTCTCAGGTGGTTGCAAGTCTAGCCTCCTATGAAATCAGAATTTCGCGATTGGACTCACTGGTGGCTGGCCGTGCCGTTAAACAGACACACGCGACGGGGAAGAGGAAGGGAAGGAGGATGGTTTCCTTACCCGCCTGTCACCCAGTTTATTGTCTAGGACACAGACAAGAAGAAACCAAGGGGGAAGAGAGGAAAAGGGAGCCCATTCGGCACGCTGTCCATCCATGCCACGGTGCCACCTCGGGCAGGACCCAGCCTGAGCGATGCAGGACAGGAGGGCTCTTTGCTGGGGACAGAGTGCTTGCTGCCTGTGCTGGGACCACGGCACGGTGGGAAAGGGCCGTCCTGCCTTGTCGGAGGGCTGTGGTTCTCCGCGGAGATAGCAGGTTGCTTCAGGCCAGCCCAGCCAATGACGCCCCCATCTCGGCAGACTCGGGAAAGGGAGAGCTGGCAGAGATCATGGTCCCTGGCCCCGGCCCCGATGTGGGCAGCAGAGTGACTGTGCCGGCACGGGTGTCTAACAATATGTTTATTTCACGTCGTCCCACAAAAGCGTGTGTGACTGCAGAGTTAGAACCTAACCGCTTTTCAAATGGAACTTCTTTTGTTTTCATAATTATAGTCTGTTTCAGAATTGTTAAAGAAAGTATCTTTTAATTGAGTTTCTTCTTAACACACCTGGTCATCTGGGGCAAGACATTTTTACGGAACAGAAGGTGCGTGATACACATGTTTTGCACGTTGGCGATCTGTATTTAATGCTGTCCTGTGTCAGAACTGGTTTTCCCTCAATCCAGGCCTGTCTGGGTGGCTGGGCTTCCCTTGGGCATTTGCTCCTCCGCTCTTCCCAGCAGCCCTAGCGGCTGGTACTGTGGTGATTCCATTCCACAGTGAAGATCCCCTGGCCCAAGGCAACACCCTGCTCCTAGAGCTGTTCACATAAAAAGAGTGATTTAGGAAGCAGCCCTGTTCTTACACACGGACAGTAAACCACTGACCAGTAAACCAATAGACTGTGGCTTGCTTTAGCTGTTAACAGACCGTGACCTGTGCCCTCTGGACGCAGTTCTGTTCATTCACCTTTTCTTGGGAAGTTAAAAGCTCTCGGATCTTAAAGTTTCCCCCTGTTTTGTGGGCACTGATTTAGGAAGTTCGTTTCCATGGGCCAGGAAGCGCAACCTGGGTGACCTCTGTACAGTAGAATTTGCGAGGGGGATGAACGCTGGTCAGAAGTAGGGATGTTTTTATTGGGGGCCCCTGCCCCCTTTTAGTAGTGAAGGGGGAAAACTTAAGTCGCTCTCCTACCCTGTTTTGCTTTACTTTAAAAGCATAAGAATTTATTCAGAGACGCTCTTAATAGCCAAACTGCTAACCTAACATGGCCCCTTTGGAATGTTAGTTTTCTTTGAACATTGTCTTCTGGTTAAAAGCTTTAAAGTAATGTCATTGTCTACTCCCCAGGACATAGCCCCAGCCCTCTGCTCGGTAAAAACAAAAGCAAACCAAAAAGCTGTTCTGTCCAATTTTAAATCATAAATAGATGCTTTGGTTTTGATTCAGAGACTCCGGAATGTATAACATTTCTGTCCTGTTTGTTTGTTTGCAGTCTTTTCTACCAAAGATGTCTGACGCTTGACAGTAGTTGACACCATTAGCATTTAGAACAGAGTCACCCTAGGGAGGCCAGTCTGTTCAGAAACATTTTCTTCTCTCAGATTGGAAGCAAAAGAAGCATCACCCTGCTGAGCGTAAGCCACTGGTCACTGTGTTGCCACACCCCTGTCCTGATGGGGACAACCCAGAGAGCAGGGCGAGCTGGCAGCATTCGGAGTAGCACATTGTCGGCCCCGAGAATGCTACTCAGGATTTAAAATAAATGAGCGCAGCTTTGGACGGGAAGCCAAGTTAAGGAGGACGTGTGACCAAGCGATGGTGACATGCAGGGTCGCCCAGTGTAGACCCCCAGGTCACAGCACGAGGTGTAGGCATTTCGGTAGCATTTGGGATCACGAGGGCTGTCCGGAAAAAGCCCCAGCCATAAATGCCTGTTTCGTGGCTGGGTACTTTCCGGACAGCCCTCGTGTATTTGCTGTGATTCTCTCCAGGAGCCTGTCGAATGTCTCCTGTGTCTAGTGTAGTGCAGTGCTACCAAGTAGAAGGTCCCAAGTCCACATGCACATGGATTAGGGAGGATGGCGTCAGTATTAGAAAACGACAGCTGTATTTGACCTTGCTGTGTCTCTTCTCATGTGTGTCTTAGAAGAAGGTGGGTTAGAAGTTGCCCACCTGCAGAGGTGATGACTCAGAGGGGTGAAATAGCTCATTCCTGGTCACTTGAAGTGTGCATTCTCTCTGAAGTAGCCGTGGGGTGAGGGGAGACGGTTCCTCACTCCTCTCTGCCTCCGTGGGGTGGGGGGATGAGATGGTTTCTCTCTTCCTTGCTGGTGTCTCCTCACTTCACGTGGACCTGGAGTAGGTGTCTGTTGCAAATTCATTTAAAAAGCAAAATACACACAAAATATGCACATTTCCTGTCTCTCCCTCTCTCTGTGCTGGCTTTACATATAGATCAACATTACTGGGAACATTCATACAAATTAGAAAAAACAAAATGCTGTTAATTTAACCATTAGATATATTTTTTCTTAAAAAATTTACTTCTGAAGTTTTAAAACTTTAAATAAGGAATTAGAAGGAAATCAGAAAAAGTTCTAAAGTATTAATTTACTGAGATGAAACTTAGATGGTTAATGATTTCAAAACTGTTTTTAAAACCTCAGAATTATGACAGCAAGACAGCTACATTGACTGGCAACGTCAGAATTCTCACGGTGTTCTCTTTGGACACTGAGCTTCAATCCAAGCCTTGCAATTGTCAGCCTCATACAATTTAATATATTTGTATCCAAGAACCAGTCAGAGTCTGTTTTTAAGTCTATGAGAACCATTAGCACTCACTGACAGATGTTCAAGAATATCTGTGGAAAGAATGTCCAAAACCTCTCCAAAGGAAAGCCTTTCGACTGAAGTCTTTAATACAGAAATGCAAAACCAGATTTAATTGCCCTTTCCTAAACAGCTCAGACATGCAGGCTCGTGTACGGCAGTGTGTGGGCTGGGAAGTGCCCAGTGGAAGCGAGTCATGGTCAAGGCCGGGATGGACCCGGTCAGGCTAGAGTTCACACACTTGAGCCAGCGGCACATTTAGAGTTAAACACGCCAAGCAGTAAAAAGAAGGCTGTCTCATTCTGTGCTCTTGCGAGACAGCAGCATTCAATGATTTTAATATGAAATAGGTTTCTGAAAAATTAATACCTGAGTGTTTTGGGGTTTTTTTCTAATTAAAAAAAAAGATGTAAAAAAACTAGACAACACCACATGAAGCTGAGGAGATTTTTCCTGGAAATTTAATTCACTGTTCCCACCGGAGGGAGTCGTTTCTCTAACGGGAAACAGTTAAAATAATGAGTGGGCAGCCTGGCTTACACTTCATTTCAAAGGGGAGACATTGCAAGGCTGTATGGCTGGTTAATTCTCACCACCCCGGAAGGGATTAAGTTTACAGTTGTTGCAAGGACTCACAGGTAATTGAGAACTTAAGGAAGAGGGGAAAATGTGTGGAGCCTCTTACACCCCTCGTGGTGTAGGCACATGACTTCCATGTGTTTTAACTTTATGTCTGTCTTTACGGAGCATTTAATGTAACCTCTGCATATCTAATGAGACAGTTCACTTCTCTGTGTCTGCTACCGTGTCACACAGAGATTTGGGGAAGAATACAAAAACAGGACAGAAATGTTTGAGGGGTTAGTGACGGCAGATGTGGATGGATCTGATTGTTGCTTATCATTGCTGGCTCTAATGAGAAGTCGCTATTTATTATAACAAGTTATCTCAAAGTGCTATTTTTCCTATAAAGCTAGTCTTCCTGCCACGATGTATATTGATATATTATGGGACAAGTATGTTAACTATTTTTATTATCAGTTTGAAATTGTGTAGAACTGTCACATGGCTGTTTTAAATTCAAGTTAATTAAAATAAAATACAATTAAGAATTCAGTTCTTTAGTCACACTAACCACATTTCAAGTGCTCACTGGCCACATTATAGAGACCAAGGCTGGGCAAGATGTTGATTGCGGTCCACCGGTGGACTGCCAAGCAATTTTGGGGTGACCACCTAAATAATAAAACAAATAGCTAATGGACTGCGACAGTTGGAGAAGTAGCCCTTGCCTGAGAAAGTCTGCCCACACTTGGTATAATGTGTTTCTGTTATCACAGAAGGTCATGTTAGACAGCAGTGTTTGGGCATTATTGACATTTTAAGTAAGTTTCGGTGCATTTCATTAAAAGGCAAGACCACCAGTCACCTATTTTTAGATGGTGGGCACAGAGGAGACTGACTCATAAATGTTTAGCCCAAGGTTAAACTGCATGAACAGTACATTGAACACACATAGCAAAACACACAAGTGAAATGGTGGCACTGCTGGTGTGATGGGACTTTCTGAAACGGGGACCAGCCCTTGCTAAGATTCTGAACCACGCCAGTCTCATGGGAACTTCACAATAACTGCATTCTGGAAATTTAGTGTATACTTAAACTTCCGTTAGACAAAAAACTGTGTCTTCTGCGGACAGAGTTCGGGCTCAGATAATCGTAGGCAGGTTTTTCGCCCACGTCACTGTCTAGTTCAGAAGCAGGATGATGCTGACGGACAGATGCGTTCTGTGCATGGCGGAATGCTTTCCTCCCAGCCCCTGCTCTCCATGTCCACCCGATGTCGTGACGCCCAGAAAGCACCTCTCAATGTCATCTCCAACACGGTGTAGGTACGCAAGGTACTGGACCCATCTAGCCCCTTAAGATAATGACGTCAAGCCTGTTCCTTCATTGGATACATTTTCTCTATTTATTTATTTATTTTTTTTTGTTCCATGTTTTTAAGTTGAAAATAGAATGTTGTTATGGACCCAGTCCTCCTTTGAACACCTTTTCTCATTCATTCCTGGTAGGCTTATTAGCCTTAATTAAGCGACCAGGCATACTGAAAGAAAAGTGTCTTCTCACATACACTGTGGACTTGTGTCCTAGGTCCATTAGGAAGTAAGGCTGGGATAGAGGTGGCTCTGCCGCTTGCTAGATGTGTGGCTCTGAGCATTGGCCCAGGGGGCTTGTTCAGGGAGGTCCTGGGTTTCCTTAAGAAGCGCATTGGCATGAAAACAACAGAAATAATTATCACAAGGCCGCGATGTGGTATAGATGATAGATTTTTTACCTCAAGATGATAGACTTAAAATTTAGAGTGGGACTTGTTAATCTTCACGGTCCATGTGTGACCTTCAGGTAGTCCTTTGAAATTGTAGCAAAATTATGTTTATGGGTATATGTCCATTTTTTTGGAGGAGATCATTGACATAGTCAAAGGAATGAAAAAAACCAGTTAAATGAAAGAATGATAAAAC
This sequence comes from Lyroderma lyra, assembly GCA_004026885.1. NCBI lineage: Eukaryota > Metazoa > Chordata > Mammalia > Chiroptera > Megadermatidae > Lyroderma > Lyroderma lyra. The sequence goes on from PVJL010007184.1 coordinate 72,007, forward strand.
CCCATTCTAGAAAGAAGAAATAGAGGAGGATGGTTGCTTAGGTGAGAAGTGAAGTTTGCTAGTGAAATGGGAAACTTCAAAAGGAGCCTAAAATATGTTTCTTGGAAGAACAAATAATGGACCTATGGAAGTGATCTTCCCCTTCCAAGAAGTGGTGTGTGCAGAAAACAAGTGGGCCCGCCCATGGCTTACCCCTACCAGGACCTGAAGAAGAGTGAGTGGGAGGGGACAGGTGAGGCTAGACAGCGGCGCCTGCCCCGAGCCTGGCTCGAGCCACTGTCGTGGACAAGATGCACCACTGTGACCCTTTTGTGACCGACGAGCTGTGCTGCTTTCTTGTTTCTGGTTCTGTCGTGGTTAATGCTGGGACATGTGGACTGTCACCTGTGTCGTTCACTGGATCTTACTTGGTTTTTATTCAGTGCTGTTTTGCCTCGCGTCCTCCAAGGAAAGTCAGTGTTCATTTCCAAAGAAAGTTTCCGTTTTGGTAGCACATTTATGTTGTATTTTAACAGAGGAATACTTATACCATTAAAATTAGTAGGATGTGAATCAAAGCAAATACTGCAAGAAAATCCACCCCTACATTTCTCTTCTACCAGAATTGGTTGTTGATTTAATTATAACTCAGAGCCAGAGCTAGGAGCGCTCGTGTGCCTTGCACTGGCACGTCAGGTGTCTCGGGGCTTGTTTAGGTGTTGGTGAGGATGGCTGTGATGGTGGTGGTAGCATGGTGATGATGACAATGGTTGACGATGATAGCTCACATTTATTGAGCAGGTGAGGGTTTGGCATGTGCTAACTCATTTTACGCTCACAGGAACCTGGGTGATAGGCATTGTCCTCATTTTACAGGTGAGGACACTGAGGCTCAGAGATGAAGTAGCTAGCTCAGGGTGACACTTTTCTAAGTGACTCGTCCTCTGACTCCAGAGCCCTCACTCTTGCTGAGTGCATTGCCTTTTACACCGAGGCCACGATCTTTGAGTGAAGTGACAGTGTGAAGACCGCACAGCCAGTCTGGGAAAAGGGTTCATGGACGTGCTCATTTTACATCTTGTTGTGGGGAACAGTGGGAACCCAAATGGGGGAACCAAGAAAGGTAAGTGATGAGCAAAGTACAGTGTTGACGGGCCACCTCGGGGTGCATCCGCAGACTCGGGGTTCTCAGGCACGCACCCTTCCTTTCCCTTTTAACGACGTGTTTCCACGTGATAGCAAAGTGTTTCCGTGCTCGCTGCATGGCCACCATTCCTGTGAGGGAGGAACGCGCTGACCTTGGCCTTGGCCCAGCCCGGACTTCCCGGAGCGGAGTCTGCATGCGGGAGAGGCAGCCCCACTCCAGGCTGTCGGGGACCTTGTTAAGGAACTCTTCTTCGGGGCATTTCTCCGGTATATGGGATCGTTGCCTTCGTTGCATCCTGCCTGGCTGTCTAAGAACTGATAGGATTTAGGCAGAAAGAAGGTGCAGGCAGCAGGAAACGTGGGACGGAGGCGGAGAAGCGTGTGCCCTGTTGGCCGTGTCCCCACCAGCGGCCTGATGCGAGCCCATCGTGAGAAGCGACGGGAAAGGTGGCCCAGGACGGTCTGGGCCTACTGAATTCAAGCTTTCACCGGGGACGATAAATAAGTTCAAGAAATATGTGTCAGAAAATGAAGAAAACCTGATAACGGGAGGGCAGGAGGGGTCGACAGGACTCAGAGCTGATGGAGCGAATCCCCGTGGGTCGTGCTGCGAGGTCAGCGGGAGAACCCACTGGAACACGGAGTCTGGTGCAGCCCCCCGTGTCCGTGAGCTGGCCTTGCTGTCCCCGCGCCTGGGGCACGCGGACGCGCTCTGTAACTGCTGCGGTCTGAGGCGGGAAAGCTGTGCCCCAGTGAACTAATAGTCCAGGACGCCTCTTTGGTTTTTTTAAAACAAGCACAGAACATTCGGTCTGTGCTGTCAAATGCACACATACACGTGTGTAAATATACATATCTAAGGACTAGAAAAGCTGACTGACTGATTTTCCAGATTTTACAAAAGGACATTCACCTTTACAGTCAGAAAGACAACTTTAGCAAAGGCCACCCGGAGCACATTCCTTCAGAATGCCTCATCAGACACTGGGTGGTACCGTCTACCGAAGTCCTTTCCCAGGGACTTTTTGGGAGAACTTTCGTGTCTTCATTTTTTTGTTTCTATAAAATCATTTGAATTTTAAGATTAACTTAGAGCATTGGAAGGGTATACAGTAGGCGCTCCGTTGGCCGGAACTTGAGGACCCGACAACGCTTCTGCGCCTGCTGTGCGCGCTCCGGGTGACGACTGTCCCTAACATTTACCCGCACCCACCCACGCCCGCGGGCGCCGGGGCTGAGCGGCTGCTGTGTTTTCACTTCTAACAGTTTGTGGTGTTTGATTGGTAGCCATGTTCTCGCCCTACTGTACCTTTTCATAATGTTGATCTTTAAACTCTCAAAATAATTGATCCGGGGATAAAGCTAAATGAGCATCAGCTTTTATTTGGTCTAAAAGAATGAGAATATTTTATTGATCGTGCATGTGACGACCAGCATTAGTCTTTAATTACAGTGCAGTCAAACCCCAGTACTTAGATTGTTTTCTCCCTTTTGCTTCTATAAAATTTCCTTTAAAAGAAGACTTTAATTTTAGAAGAGAAAAATGTTTCTGAAAACCTTTTTGTCCCCATTGATACTCCCTGGCTTTAAAAATGAATTATACATTCAAATAAATGTCAGTTTTAAGAACCAACCTGTGGTTCTGTGGGAACCCAAATGGGGAGAATTTCAGTTTGAAATATATTTTTATTTTGGTTATAAAAATCTTTAAAGGCAACTTTAAGATGAAAATTCTGTGTAACTAAATCACTTTTATGTCAAAACTAGCTGCCTTTCAGATACTCGTGTTAATTCCTTTATTTTGGGCAGCACAGATTAAAATTAGGGTTTGGATTATACTTTGAACTAGTTGCTCATGGAATTTCTTTTCTGTCTAGGAAATACCAGGTGGGAACCAGGGTCCGGCTGCGGCTGTTAGATCTTGAGCTGACATCCAGGTTCCTGGGAGGGACATCAGACACGACTATCCTAGAGGCAGACGCCATTCTCTTAGGGCTCCAGGAGAGGAAGGACTCCAGGCCAAAAGAGGAGCGTCATGAGAAGTAAAGGCACCGGGCCCAGCACGTTCACTCTGTCTGCGTTGGGCCCAGACGTTCATCAGGAAAATTGTGCGTCCATGATTGGAAGAAGACGCAGCTAATGAAATCTGTAGTCGGAGCTCTTAGTGTTAGAACTTGCTTTAGCTGTGTGTCCCCTACCTCCCACCCCACCCCCACCCCCCACCCCACACACACCTTTTGCCTTGGATTGGAATGTGTTAACCATACTGGGAAATTCTGTCACTCAATAAATATGTTCTGAGATCTCTCTGTGTGCACAGCACTATCCTAAACACCAAGGAAACAGCAGTAAACAAATTAGACAAAATTGCTCACCTTGTAGAACTTGGCTTCAACTGGGGAAAACAGTGAATAAGTAAAATGAATCATGATCACGATGTGTGCTGAGAACAGAGAGCACGGAGGGCAGAGGATCTGGGCAGACGTTCCGAAGAGGACGTGCAGCGCAGGTGGCCCAGAGGCACGTGGAACGGCGCCCAACCTCAGGGAACGGCAAGTCAGACCACCTGAGGTAGCCCCCCCCACCACCCCCCCCCACCACCCCCCCCCGTCAGAGTGGCTGGGGAGGGTGTGGGAAGACGGGAACCCTTGTGCAGTGCTGGTGCCACCACCGTGGAAACCGGTATGGAGATTTCTCAAGGAAGTTAGAAGTAGACCTACATGCAATTCAGCAGTTCTACTTGTGGGTGTTTATCCAAAGCTAATGAAAACAGTAATCGGAAAAGATACCTGCCCGCCCACGTTCATCGCAGCATATACAGTACCCAAGACGTGGAAACAACCTCAGTGGGTGGAAAAACGGGTAAAGAAGATGTGGTGTGCCTTGAATCAGACTCTCTGCATTTAAGCCACGTGACAGGCGTGGTTGACGTGTCGGGAGCTGATAATGCACACAACTCAAGCAGTCTGAAGACACGTGTACCGCTGTGAAACCATCTCACCATCGCCGGCACCCCCCAGATTTCCTCTGGCCCCCGCTTTTGTCAAGGGAGTTTTCTTTAAGAGAAAAAGACTGCCCAGCAAGATGGAAGTCGTTATTGTACGTGACCTCATCACAAAGGTGACATCTCTTACACGTTGTCATTTCTGTGGGTGACAAGCAAGTTAAGAGACAAGGGTAACAAGGCTGTGGACACCGGGAGGGGTGGGCCACCGGGCTCCTCGTAGGCGCAGCCTGCAACGGCTGCGCAGAAGGCACGTGATTTTCCGTTCCATTTACAGGTCTCTGGGGCAGGAGGGGCAGGACTGGGACCCAACGCAGATCACAGGATCCGGGCCCCTGGCAGATACTGTGATTGGAGGAGGCTTGGGGGCACGGCGCAGGTCACAGGACGTGAGTTTGTGTCCCCAGGAGGACAACTGTGATGGGCTGGATTATTCATCTCCTCTGGCCGAATGAACCTTTGTTACTCTCTCATGATGGTGGGTTGAGGTGGAGCCCTTGCCATTGGGGACCTCACTGTCTCCGTAATGGACAGAAGCTGAAGGTGTAAGTACGTTCGGGACAGATGGTGAGGACTCTGAACGATAAATCCAGATCTGAGTAATAAAGGAAGCCTGGGAGCTGCAGACAAACCCCCACACGTCTGAGGCCGATGTGAGTGCAGCCCTGAGACTGGGAAACCGCAGGCTGGTTAGGCCGTTGGGCTGACTCCGTATTGCATTACTTACACTCATATCATTTGGTTTTTCAAAATAAATACACATTTTCGTATAAATTCCTCAGGGAAACATGTAGTTTATTTGAAAAGACTATAACCTTTCCCCCAATGTTTCTTTTAAACTAATTACAAAGAACCCAGCGATGTCCTGAGCCTGACGACGTAGGACACGCCCTGCACGGACGCGCGCATTTTCTGTCCTCACACCTGCGCTTGGGTTCTGCATGCGGGGGCGCAGCCTCCAGGTAGGATGCTGCATGCACCCTGAAATCAGGGTGTGGGTGGATGAGAACTTCAGAAGCCAGAAGGCGGCTCATGTTACTGCTGCTGGGCTCCCCACATCGCCTGCCCGAGCCAACAGTCCCAACCGACTGTCTTGCTGTCCTCTGTGGGTCTCAAGTCATTATGGTTTGGGAAAACATGCACATGCGATGGTGGTAGCAATAAATACTTCAAATGAATGAATAAAAGAAACCGGGAGCCTGTTTTATTCCCCACCCCCTCCCCCCGGCAACATGTAAGTGCAGAAGCTTCCATTTCAGGAGCAGTAAAGACCGCAGGAGCCAGTAGCTGGAGACGACGCCCCCAACTCCCAGACAACCGAGTGGGTGTCCCACTCGCGTGGGCAGCTGGGACGGGGATGGCGGGTGAGTGCTGCAGACCCATCGGCCAGCCGTAACGGTGCAGCTCAGCAACGTTGCTGCGTGACTGTCTTAGAGATGTTGAGGGAGGCCCAGCCTACTAGTAAATTTCCAAAATGGACCACGGATGATGACGTAAGGCAATCCTCGGCCTGAAATGTCTTAAAAAAAAAACACACACAACTCTGGTTCATGAGTCATTTCTGTCTTCAATAGCACACCCTCCCCACAATCCGAAATGGCCAAAGGGACCAGAAAGGCCGGGAAGTCGACCCAGCGGATGCTGTCCTCAGCCCCCATGGAATCTAACTTAAATGTCCCTTAACGGGTACAGAAAAACCAGAGAAACCATTGTTCCAGAAAGAACAAGTGGTTGTGAAGTTGGACCCTCTGCTGAGCCAGACGTTACAGTCTTACGCGAGGAGAATTAACTACGAAGCGTCTTCCAAATAACTCCCTGAGCCCAGCAGGGAGGCAGGAAATGATCCAGCATGGACACCGACCGGAAGGACTAGGAGAAAGGCCACGGAGGAGTCTGCAAACTTCCACGGTTACTGAGGGAAACAGACGCGGAGCTCAGCTGTAGCAAAGGACTTCCTGCTAATCAGCTAGGGCCGGTCACCCGTGTGGGAACTGCGGGCACGTTCTTGCTTTTCTCCTGCCCGCCTTCCGCTGTCTTCAGAAGGTCCCTCCAAGGGCACCCTAAAGATACGGAGATAACTCCAGGTCAAGGCCAGGACTGTGAGGCCCAGAGCATGCTAGGTGTTCTCTCTCCCCTGTGTGAGGGCTTGTTGGTCTGGTTTATTTCCTACTCCAATGACATCTTCCAATTGGAGGTCAAGGATGACCCTCAGAGTGTGGCCCTCCCCAAGGGCCAGGGCAGGATTCACCTGTCGGGACAGAACACTGTCATCGGCATACCCATTGATTGCAGAGAGATGTAGAGAGGCGTTGGAGTCACTCTCTCATGTTCTCCACACCCTGGCCTCACCACCTTCCGCCGCAAGGGCTGTGCATCAGTTCACGTGCGCATGAGCAAATACACCACGTGACCACAGAGTCTTCGTGTCATTTGGACTGCTGTCAAGTCTCTGCCTGTAGTCTCTGTATCCATAACCTTCTTTCTACACAAAACACTTCCCCTGCTGCTGGCCAGATTCTGTATTTAAAAACCATCTTCAGGGTATATGGAAAACACAGTCTCCTATGTTTTTTGCCTGTTTCTAATGATACATGAACAGGGCATGGTATTTAGTAGAGAAAATTCTTTTTCAAGTTTTATTGATCAAAAGCATGGTTCGCTCTCCATTAAAGCTGCGGTCACTGGGGGAGGTATCCGTGTCGATATAGCCACGTCTTGTGTGTAAAACTCCAAAACGAGTTACTCAGTCGCCTGGCCCGAAAACATTTCCTGCTTTTTAAAACCAGAGAATACTGGACCGGATTTAAAGTTTCCCCTGGTGACTCAGGGCCGCCACTACGGAAAACAATCTCATAACGATGTCATTTCCCAGGGCGGAGGTGGGCAGAGCTGCTTGCTGCTGCTGGGGCGCCTGGGGCCACTGCGTGCTTGGAATGTTTTTTAGCTTACCTGTCACCGCCTTTGCTATCAGCTGACACTTGTCACTTATGTCAGTGAGGCTGCTGCTGCTCGCAACCCCCATGCTGCTGTCATCTCACTGCAGGAGCTTTGTCGTTCCAGACGGACTGACTCAGCGACTGTCCTGCTTTAGTTCTGGCTCTTCTAATCCATACGCTTGCTTTACAGTAGGTCTGCAAGAGGGCTGAGAGAAATACAGAACTGTAGGAATGTGCCCACGTTTTGTGATCTCTGTGTCAAAGCGTGGTAACTGTTATTCCCAGAACCACAGTCGTGGTTTGGATTTTAGAAGTTGTGACCACTGAAATGAAAAGTTTCAGAACAAAACAAGAAAGAGAGAGAAATAAGAAAATAGCTGACTGTTTTTAAAATCAGTTTTAAGAGTGTCCTGGTAAAATTTCCTAGGCCTAAAGTATCCAAATAAATGGGCGGATGGAAGAATGGTTGGATTGTTTCAGCTTTGAAAGCAATTAGTACTTTGTAGATTCCTCTCTTAGAGAGTTGCTTGTATGTTCTCGTATTTCTTCCTAAATTGTAAACACCTCCAAGACAGGGATTGCGTTTTACTCCATTTGTATCTTCTGTGCCCTACGCAGTGTCAGACCCATAGAAAGTAGTCGTCTCTGGTGCGTGGCACTTTGTGGATTCAGTGGCCACCACTGCCGAGCATGTCTCCGCACAGAGAAAGATTAGCTGCCCAGCAAAGTGCTCCGCCAGGTAGGAGGCGGACGTGTCAGCAGTGAGGTGGGTACAGACCTCCCAGACTTGCTTCATTCCTCTCCTCTCCTCCACTCCCTGCCACTCACCCTGCTGTCACCCCAGCGTTTGATAAATGCCGTGTCACCACGTAAGGTCTGAGAGGCTTTGACCAGAGATGATGCTGACAAACAGATTCCAGGTCTCCATGGGACCTGGTTCGTGGCTCCCGGTAATGTTCTAGCAGGACACTGATGGCTGGGCCATCTCCGGGTGTAGCCTTTTCCTGGCCTGCAGGGCAGGGCAGGGGTGGAGGTGACAATGCGTGTGGCTTGCACAGATGGTGATCTTTTATGTGAACCGCTCTCTTCTCTGTGGGCACACGCGGTAGAGATTTCACTGTTGTCACTGCAGCCAGCGGAGATCTACAGTCTGAAGACTGGGACGTCTGGGGAGAGCAGGCATGGGAGTCCACCTGGTCATTCTGGCTCTTGCATGAACTGTAGGCAGGTCTTGGAGACTCAGTGACCGCTGCATCCCTGTCTGAGTGCTTGACCTTCAGTCAATCATACGTATTGTTTACCCAAGTGTTGGCAGGCACAACTTTGTCCTCGGGGATGCCAGCAGGACGGCCCCATGCAAGCCACGCCTCTGGCAGGTGGTTCAGCACCAGAGGAAGCGGACAGCTTCCTCGCGTGAGTGACAGCTGGTTCAGCTCTTCACCTGCGCGTGAAGTCCCCTCACTCCACCGTGTTTCTTCCAGCCCAAGCCCCACCGCTAAAGCCGTGCAGAGTTCACGTCCTACCGTTTACCGGAAGAGGAAGACTTGCGCCGCGGAGGAATGGAGGAGGCCCAGTGAGACTCGGACTTCTGGCGCTGGGCGGCCATCTGCAGACACTCTCTCTGCACGTTCCAGAGATTTCTTCATTATTTACCAGTGAGGACTTGAGAACACATCAGTGGGACTGCTCTTGGCTGAGTCCCTTCCAAGCTGGAGTTGAAAAAACAGCAACAACGAAAGCCGTTTTAAGCGGTCGTGTGCAGACTGTCGGCACTGATGTCGGCTGGACGCGACTCAGTTTTCCAGTCTGAGTTCAGATGGACACATGTGATTCCCAGGGAGGAGGAGAGAGAGGACGCGTGCCCCTTGTTTTTGTGGACTTGAACGTGACTCTGTACCGGTGGATATTCTGGCCCCATTTGGTGTTTTTATTTTTTTTTCCCTCCCTCCAGTGGAGTAGCATTCAGAGAGTATTTCCGTCTCCTTCTGGAGCTAAACCCATTAACCTTCTGGGAACCACCATTCTCTTGTCTGTGTCTGTGGGTTGCTTTGATTCTTCGTGTGTTGCTCTTCGTTTTGTATCCCACATTTGAGTGACAGTGCACGGTTCTTGTCCTTGTCTGCCTGACTCATTTCACAGCATGACACTCAGTATCCACCCCGTTGTCACGAATGGCGGTGTTAAAGAAGCAGACACGGCCGCTGCTGGTCCAACCTTGGAGCCTTTGAGGAAATGCCTCAGAGGAACATTAGAAGGACCCTGCCAGTGAGCACGTGGACAATGTATCTGCACGCTGGGTCTCTAAACTAGTATTTGACAAAAAGTAAAACGCCTGGGCTGACCACACATCCGGTTTGACATGGGACAGAAAACAACAGTCCTGTCCCGTTTCAAACACTTTTCTGTCCCATTTAAAATGGAACGTCTGGTCAGCCTAAAATGCCCCCCCCCCCC